>APFE030829840.1:191813-202738 GCA_000404065.3 Pinus taeda | reverse complement strand
GGAAATCTCTGTGTATATGTGTTTTATGTGTTATGCTCTTGCATTGTTTATTTTCTGTGTTTTAGAATTCGTATGCAGGTAATTTCTGTACGGGGTTAAAACCTACAGGGAGCTACAACCACCTAGCTCTTGTACTAGCCGATATTTTTACTAGTACATAGGTGCCAACCTACAGAAGGCTACAACCTTCTCTCTTCCTCCAAGGACCACGTTTCATAAATTTTCAAACTGGATGCTCCTAGTACAAAACAATACACATGAAGGCCTCGTTTCATCTAATTTTCATATTGGACCCACTATCAACATTGAAGCTCAAAATCAATCACCACTGCACTACAACCATTAAATACATCTGCAACAACCAATAACTAAAACTCAATCATCACTCTCTGAATCAACCAACCTTAATCAATCACTGACAACCTCTAAACCTCTAACACAACTAAATCAACCATTCATCCATACTTAATCAACTTCAGCAAATCTACTAGAATAGATAGATCACTGTAATTAATACACAGAACGACCCATAACACCGCATCATCATTCAGAACCAGTTGTAACCTCAAAACCATGCATCAAAGTGTATATGCAACTTGGAAGAGCCGAACCAGCGTGTATACGCAGCTTCATCAAAGCAAATCAGCGTATAGATCTGCAAATACTTACTTATAGCTTCGTTGCACTTCTTGACTTCAAACATACCCAAATCATCACATGTAGAGGATAAAACATGTGTTAGCAATCATATCTAGCCCATCATATCACATAATGATAATTCATTATGATCCTGATCCATCATTAGATTTCATCCATCATCACTGAAGCAAATCACAATGAATCAATCTGAACACTGTCACCAGAATGTTGTCACTAGAACATAAAGAAAAACCCAGAACTCTGCATCAACAACCGGAACCAACTGTAACTTGAAACATCATATTTCATAAGGTATACACTACTTTGATGCGTTGAACCAACGTGTATACGCACTTTTACCAAAGCTAAATAGCATACATATCTACAAATACTAACTTAAAACTTCATAGACATTCCAAACTTTAGTCATACCCACATCATATCATTTACAGAATAAAACATGCATCAGTATTCAAATCTAGACTGTCCATGATCAAACCACATAATGATAATACATTTAAGGCTTTATGATCTTGATCCATCAACCATCATCAACCCCATAGGTGCATCCTTAGATCAGATCAAGCAACACATCAGAAGCTCATAACCTGCATATATGATCTAATACTTCAGTAGATATTCAATACTTGCAAACATTGGCCTAATGATCTTCTCCTCCTTTTATAGTTCTAGGCCTTTCTTAATACCATGAACCAAAACCACTTAGGACAAATACCTATGGTCAATACCTCGGACCAGATACCTTGGACCAATACCATGGATCAAAATACCATGGACCAAAAACTTAGTGTTCCAAGGTATACACACTTTTCCTTCTGTGAAAGTGTGTGTGTACATATATGCAACTTGTATACAATGAACCTGCATGTATATGTAGCTTGGTCAATGGTGAACTTGCATATACCTCTCTTTCTTCATTCTATGAATACTAATTTGTAATTTTTTTTTGTTACCTACTATACTGTGATCTTTCATCTGAGTGAGTTGCCTTCTGAACTAATTCCTTGAAACTGCCCTGCATTTCATCACATCTGTAAACAGAATTGTCATGCATTCAGTCACATCTAATATCTCTTTTGTTATCTGAGTGAGTTGCCTTCTGAACTGATTCCTTGAAACTACCCTGCATTTCATCACATCTATAAACACAACTGTCATGCATTTTGTCACATTTGATATCTCTTTTGTAGATTCATCTAGTTACCATATGAAAGTGAGATGTTCTGCTAGAAGTGGGTTGCCATCAAGTACAATACATGCATCATAATTCCAACAAGAAGAGAGAGAAGGAATCTACCTCCTACTCAATTTCCAAATAGCATCCCTATTGTGATTAACCGCATGCTTCTCAATCTTGATGGCTCCTCTTAAATTCCTATGATGGAAGTGATTGATCCTCATGATGACCTATGGATTCTCAATGCAGACATGGTGCTTAGATTTCTCAACATGTTCAGTTATAACTGAAGAGCGAGAACAATTGTGTTTAACATCTGTTGCATGCTCTTGAATTATTTGCTTAATAGAGTGACTCGTTTCCCCAATGTAACGAATCCCACACGAGCAAGGGATTGAGTAAACCCCTTTCATGTCTTTTGGGTCAATAGGGTCCTTAACGGATCTAAGGGAATTTATAATGGTATTAAGGGGTTTGAATATAGGAGAAACATTATTATTTTTAAGCATATGAGCAATCTTATCAGTGGTCCCGTGGATGAACGGAAGTTGGACATTGGAAATTTGTTCATTACGACCATTTTTTATTCTAGGTTCCTTATTGGCTCTTTAAAAAGATCTAAGACCCTGCTACTTGTATAACCATTATTTTCACACTTGTCCTTTTGTGACAGTGCACTACGGTGTAATTTTCTTTCTTATTAAGTATGATGCATTGCATTTTTCTTTCTAATAAATTGCGATGAAGCGGTGATAGTGAATTGTGGTGCAATTTTTTTTGTTAATTAAGTGTGAACCATTACACTGGCATTTATAGCTTACCTGCAATGATACCTGGAAAATAAAAAAATAGGGCTTCCCTACCTTGCTTTCAAATTTGTCTTATTTGTTGTAGCTTTTTTAGTCTTCGGTCTACCTGTTTCTCTGTAAAGCCAACATTTACTTTAAGCATTAAAGTTTGATTTCTCTTTGGTAGGAAAATGATAATTTCTTGTCAATTGGAGCTTTTTACAATATGTCTTGATTATTGATTTGTTAAAGGACTTTACGTGTTATAGTAGTTATCTGTTCGAATTGATTTTGTTTTAGTAACCTAGTCATAGTTTCAACTTTCTTTACACTGAAAATTCAAACAAACAAACAAAAACCTTGTGCACTAGGGCTTTGAAATTGTGAAATTAGAATAGTGTCTTTGAAGGTCTTGTTTGGAAGATTTGTTTTCTGCATTGTTTAATTGAAATCTCTTCCTTTTCTATAGTTATATCTTCATCAAATTGAAAATATTTCTCTCATATTAGCTACATTTTAAGAATTCAGGCGAATGTTTCACTTTTACGGTCAAACTAAAACCTTAAACAAAGAGAAACATTTAAAATTTACCAATGAATATAAGAAGCATTTGAAATAGTAAAAATATCTAGTTGGTCTAGGTTAGAAGACATGTTCGGGTGTCTCTAAACATAGGAGTTGTCATTAACCATCTATGTTACATTTTGGGGATGGTCGGTTTTCCACGTACTTCAAAGTATATAGGATCATTCTTCCATGTACCTTTGGCTATATAGGAAGGCACTCCACGTACGACGAGTATATAGGAATGCTCCCATCATACAGTTACACATAAACAACACTAACATGAACTAGGCTTCCACGTACCCTCTGGTATATAAGAATTCCCCATTAGGTTGCAAACCCACCATAGGTACCTAAGTTGTATGCCTTTTTGTTTGTGATACATCAAACACAACATTCGGGGATATTTCTTGCACGTACTTAGTGGTATATTGTTGTTCACAACAACCTGATAATCACGTCATACCTAGTGACCCTTTTTGTTGTTGTTATATGGAATCTATGATTGCAGACGAAAGTATCTTCCCTGGACCTAGTGGCCTAGTCTAGAAAAATAGAAAGAAAAGACTATAAAGTTCTCTTTAGCGAAATTTGAGAATGGAAAGATGCTTACTTGTGATCCTTCACAAGCTCTTCTCTCTTCCTGTCTTGTAAGCTCCAAACGTAGCTCTGATCGCTATAATTATAACCTGCATAAATAATCAACACGAGCCAAGGATCTATGACATCTATGTAGCATTATCCATTCACTCTATTCAATGGATCAGCGTATCATCCAAAAATATATGAATGTAAACATAACATAGAACATATAGGAAAATTGTATACTCTTTTTATTAATATGAAAGGGGGAGAATTTTCAACCAAAAGTGGAAGTTGATACTGTAGAGATCTCCCCAAGTTGACTTCATGTCCTTCCTTGTCACAATGCACACCTCAAGGTCACCCTAATGCATGGAAATGATAACTCTCTTATGATCAAAGCAGCAACATAAGGGTATGATTAGCCTCCAAAATCCAACCCAAATGTTGTAGATGGAGGTAGATTTATAGGAGAGTGTGGTAGTTTAGAAATTCTTATATGTTTACCAATCTATGCTTGAGATCCACTTAGGAGGGGAGGATGAAATCAAGGGATAGGAGGTGAAATATCCAAGGTTGGATTAGATAGGATTCGAAGTTTGTATCCAAAGTAATTCTAATAACTCTTAGAATCTTCTGGAAGAGGAATCTTTAGGATTATTTTTATTTTTCCTAGATTTATAAAATCAAAGACCCCCCAACAAGGGACAACATGTTGTTGATTAGAGTAGGTGTAGAACTAAGAAACCTATTGATGAACGCAGATCCCTGAAGGGCCAGGGTGTGTTGGGCCTTAAAGACACTGAAATATGGCAGTTAAGGGTCAGAAACTCAAGGATTTGGGAGATTCATGCTTAGGGATTTATGTAGGGATGATGACAAGGTGTTCATGGATGTTGATTGATCTAGTTTGTAAGCCTATTGACCAGATGTGAAAAAATGGCCTATAACAGATTGCCCCTTAAAGCACAAAGTCAGAAATGGTAGTTGATGACTGAAGTGCTTTACCTTGTGACAAGTTTGGATCATGAACAACTAGTTGGATTTTGTTACGATACATTTTCATCACGATATATCTATTAAGGGAGGCATACCCATACTGATCACATAAGCTAACATTACATGTATAATGATCAAGAATTCATGTCCACTAATGATAAAGTGTGGTTCCATGATTGGAGGACTGTCAATATGATCATAACCATCATGCTTTCAATATTTCATTAATCTTGAAATCGCAGCCGGGATAGATGGAACTAGATCCAGGGTATTCTATCTCGTTCACCCTATCGTCCCATGTACAAGTCTAACCATGCGAATAAAGGAGTTGAATTCGAACATGGTAGACACCATCTGATTAGTGACCAATGATGTAAGTTGTTAATAGACATGAGAGAAACCACCAATGATTTTAATGTCTCTTAAGGTACAATAGTACAATTTGTATGGTGTGAATGAATGAGTTGAAGTCAAACACCACATAGAATCTGTTGGTCAAAGGTCAATGACATAAACCTATCGACGAGAGCGAGCAAACTTGTCATTTATGCATGCAAGTCCCAATATACTCAAGGAAGAGTTTTAGAGACAAGTTCCTCGATAATGAGCTAATGTCGAAAAGAACTAACCCGTCGTAGGAGGCCCTTAATATATCCTCCATCAACAACATGAAACAGGTATCATGATTTGAGACAGAATGTTGTTGATGTGCAACTGAATCAAGAACAATAGACATGGAATGAAGGATTTAGTATCGTAGTAGATATCAACTGAATGAATTATCTTGAATAGATCAGCGACACTGAGTGGAGTTGGAAGCATTGACCCAAAACTGAAAATCAAGGCTTTGATATGGTGTGATGAACCAAAAATACAAGCAGATTTCCCAACCCAATAAGCACGAAAATGAAGTGGAAGTCTGTCGTGTTCAAGAGAAACTCCTTTAAGAACGATCATGTTTACTATTTCCAGATTGACCAGAAATGAATCTCTTCATGTGGTGAATAAGTCACATATATAGTATGCTCTAGAATATCTAAAGCCGACAATATTCCACTAGAGCGAGGGGGTACTATCAAACATGATGGAACAACTGACTAAGGCAAAATATGGATGGTTAAATAATTTTGGTTATGGTTCAATTTTAGTTTTTTTTTTATCTAGTGCAAATCCCATTGCTCAAGCTACATCATATCCCGCTCAATCCCATATATCCGAGAGTCCCACAGATGAGGAGATGGGTGGATCTCATGTCTAGGCTTGCAGTTCCTTTGTCGATGAGCTTCACACATGTCTTCTTCAGATGGTTGTGCATGTAACTCATTATGATAGAAGACTATCCATACGCAAGGATAGAATGTTGTAAATACTCGGAGCTTATGCTTCCTAATGGCGAGCGATGGGGTGCCATAGGTAAAACATTTTGACCATTTTCAGATTTTTAAGTTTTATAATTTTTTATATTCTTTATGTATTTGAGACTAAACTATTGGTTTATACACATATATATTGAACCCGTTCGACCTGTGAGCTCTTCTTATCTTCATCGTGTAGGAAAGCCACAACAAGCACGAGTAGCAGTAAAGGTTACTGCAGTAGGATGATAGGTACTTCGAGATCTCAATGTGGTTGAGACCATTGCAGAGGTTGAGCGTCACATGGATGGGTTGAACCATGGCATATCTGACACTAAGGTTGCGTATCAGACTGCAGCGACATGCTATTTGCATGCCTAGTGGTATCAGTTGGCTATTCTACAAAATGGATCGCATAGTAGCATGCTACCATGAGAATTATGATTAATATACTAGGAGGCTTATAGCCATATTTTGACTTCATGTATATTTTAGGCCATGTGGCCACATGTGTCTCAGGCACAAATTTTGTAAGACCAAAATTTTGATTTATATATATAACTATATTTAGTGTTCCTTATGGTTCTATTAGTCCTTTCAATGTATGTGGTGCGTATTGAATTAATTTACATGTTTTGCAAATGTTTATTGAAAACGTGATTAGCCAATGCATCTGTCAATGTATTTACATTTCTAAAAATATGTTGATACTAGATGAAATCAAAATATCTTTCCAAAGGATGAACCCTCATGAACATGCAAAACATAGTTGGACTTATAATCAAATATACATTAGTGAATTGTAGTACTACAAGTTGTGAGTCGAGTTTGATAACTATACAACAAATACCATGGGAAATAGCATCAAACAATAGTTCAATCAATGCGTTATACTCAATGATGTTATTTGTAGAGTGACTGAAACAAATCCCTTGTAAACTTGCCATTTGGAGCAAATATATCCCAAGTTGCAGAAGAGAGATTTCGAGTACTACGACTAGCACCATCAGCATAACCAACATATGGTTTGAGGGATGTTGACATCTGCAAACCAATTGTAAAAATGATTAACAAAAATCTAGGAAACTCCAAAGGGAACACACTCAATCACACCTAGATACAGTATGTATACAGTGCACTACGCAAAAACTGAAGCATAGTATTTCTTAAGGTACAACCCATTCCTAGGTTGCATCAAGGGAACTCCATCAAAATCAACTAGCTCATTGGCCCCTTTATCAAAAACACATTTGAAAATGTATGGACCCAACCACATTGGCTCGAACTTCCATGATCCTAATTTATCAAACTCTTGATCATATAACAAAACAAGGTCTCATTTCGAGAATACACGAGGCTTGACGCTCTTGTCATATCGCACCTTAATACATTTCTTATGGGCTTTATTAGCCATCATGGCATCATGTTAGGTTTCATATAAGCTCGTCAAATTTAAAAGATGTTCCTCTTCCATGGAAATGGTAGGGAAGAGTTCGACGGATTTCGACAACAATTTTGAGGGATGGAATTTCACATTCAATTGGAAGGATTTCTTCTAGACCATAAACCAATTAAAATGGTGTGAACCTGGTATTAGTCCTAACAGATATTTTGTATGCCACAAGGCCATATAAAAAATAAGATGTGAGTCTGATTTATGAACCCCTATCATACATTGAAGCATCATTTTGAGAACTTTATTTATTGCCTCAACTTTCACATTTGCCTGAGGGTAGTACGGAGTGGAACTTTCATGGGAAAGTCACATCTTGGCAGTCAATTTGGAAATCATGTGATTGTGAAAATGTTTTTTGTGGTCCATGACTACAAAGTGTGGAACACCAAACTGTGCAATGACATGGTTGAAGAAAAATAGAACAATTTTTCGCCGATATTATTGTATGTAGGCATTGCCTCAGCCCACTTGGTAAAATAGTCAACTACTACAATGATATAGCCATATCCTAAGTGAGGGTTATATAGACAAGTGATGGTTACATGTCATGAAATCAATGCCCCATTTCAAAAAAGGACCAACCACGATAAGAGAATACAAGGGAGCAAGCAGAGCATAGGTCTTACAATCATATATTTGGCATGCATGACACTTTTGGACAATGAGCATGTAGTCGCGAAATATGGTAGGCCAAAAGTAACCAATACGTAGGATCTTTTGTGTAGTAACATAACCGAACAAATGGCCTCAACATGCCCCAGAATGGCATTCATCTAAGACTTTCTTAGCATCCTCATGGGTGAGGCACCTTCAAAAAACCATATCAATACCACGATGATAGAGAGTTTCATTGATTATAATATAATGTTTGGCTTGATATCGGATATGACGCTAGTCAAATCAAGAGGTATCTGACCAAAAATTTTGGGTCTGGAGATATATGATAATGTCTCCATACCACGGGTCAAATGACAAGATAAAAAACAATGACACATCTGGAATAGAATCAGTAGATGTTTTAGTTTAAAAATTGGGAAGGTCGCAAATTAGCTTAGCAAAAACTAAGGATTTCTTCGACTTGGATTTGATGAATTCCAAATCGAACTCTTATAGGATAAAAATCCACTTAGAATATTTGCCCCCAGGAACTATCACGATAAGATGTACTTCATGGGGCTGCAATATGAAATAACCATAGTTTTGTGTAGTATGTAATGGCGAAATCTCTGGTCAGTTTGGACAGCTTCCAAAGCTAACTTTTTGACATGAGTGTACTTGACTTTAGTATCATTGAGATTCTGACTTAAGTAATAAATAGGATGTTTAGTTCCTACATCATTCTCCTAAACCAATACCATAGAAATGGTAGTAACTACAGTGGCAAGGTACAAGAAATAATAGCGTTAATAATTAGGGGGATATAACAGGGATGCCTTAATCAGTACATCTTTCAAGGCATCGAACGTTTTTTTTGTAACGTCGTCCCAATGGAAGGAAGCCCCTTTATTTAACAAGCAAGTAAATACTTTGGTTAGTTTGGCGTAGTTGGGAACAAACCTCCAAAGAAAGCTAGCCTTCCCTTGGAGTTGTTGAGGCTGGAAGGAAGGAGTAAGCAGATCAATGATCACCTAAAATTTCAATGGATCAATATGAATTCCTTGTTTTGATACAACAAAATAAAGATGACAACTAGATATTACACAAAACACACATTTTTCCAGATTGAGTCAAAAGCTATAATGTCTAATTGTAAAAATATGGCCCCAATATGCATCGGGTAATGATCCTGATGTTGCGAATGAGCAGGGAAATCGTCAAAATAAGGTTGCACAATATGTTTGATGTCATGCAAGGCATAATTCATTGCCCTCTGAAACGTAGCCCTAACATTATTTAATCCTAGAGGGAGTTTTCTATATCCAAATGTGCCCTAGGGACAAATGAATGTGGTTTTTGGTTGATCCATTGTGATAATGTTGATTTCATTATAGCCGGAGAAGTCGTCCATAAATGAAAATATTTCACAACCAGCACAATCATCAACAATCTGGTCGATGAAAGGGGTGGGATAATTGTCCTTCGAACAAGCATGATTGGTGTTTCGATAATCGACACACACATAGATTATTCCATGTTTCTTCATGACTGGAACAATGTTATACACCTATTTAGTTAAAGGTACGGGGTATATGAAACTAGTGTGTAGAAGTTTTTCAACTTCGGCTTTAATTGTGGCAGCTTTCTTGGGATGTACTAGACAAAGGAATTTCTGAACTGGTTTATCATCAAGATACATCTTAATTTCATGTACAATGATGTTCATATTGATACTTGGAATTTCTTCTTAAGACCAAGAAAAACATATCTGAATTCTTGGAATAGGGCTTTAATTCTTGGAATAGGTCTTGACCTCATCGGGAGAGAAGAAGCACCAATATGTAGATTTTCAAGAATGTTGGGTTTAATTGAAATGTAGAGAGGGGTAGTCTCTTCAATGTTTAATAAGTTCTTCTCAGTATTAACATCGTATATGGATACAAAATTCATAGATAACAGAGTGATATTGGGTTGATAAAGTTCATTAAGATTATCCTCGAAGGAATCTGGCAAGGAGGAATGATGATGATGGCCATCCCATGGCACATAATACAACATCATGATCTCTATGATGCTCTGATTGGTGGAAAAAGTACGAAGGAAAGGATCAGACAATGTACCATAATCTAAATAATGATCAACCCAATTGATTGAAGAGGAAGGAACAAAATAGGTCGCACAAGCCAAATAGATAGATTCGTAATCAAGCTCAATGGGGTTGAGTGGCATAGGGTCACCAAAAATGACGCTATTATATTGATCAAGTACTACCCATGGATCAACTAGAGCAATACAAGAAGATATCATATTAATATAGGCAACTGAAGCATATTTGTCGGGGAATGAAGGAGGAGGAAGTGAAAAGGTTCCCATGAGAGAGGAATCCTTAAGCAGTCCAACCCCAACATGTTGATATGGGTTAAGGGTTTTCCCTATTATTAGCGCTCAAATCTACCTTAGGCTGAAATAAGGTAAGACTCAAGGCCACATCAAACCACGCTCAGCCTTGTAGCTAGCCCTACAAGGACAAGAGAGGGCTCTCTCCCGGTCAAACTCGGAAAAAGATAATCAAAGAGGCTCGAGATGACTGAATTGATGAATTATTTTAGGCTAGGTATGAAATACAAAGAGTTTAGAATTTATTTTTAAAGATTTTGTTGAATTCAAGGGAAGGGCAATTTTGGATGCGGGGATGAGGCACAGCTTTTGCAGAGGTCTACTTGGGGCAAGATAGGCGATTGTATTGA
>APFE030829840.1:146353-172364 GCA_000404065.3 Pinus taeda | reverse complement strand
AACACACCATCAACACATAAAGCCACATGGATCCCAAATAGTGCTGCAAAACCCTAGTCTTTCCTTTGCCAAAATGCAGATAAGATATATACAAGATAGTCTCAAGCTATTCCCAAGAGTCCAACCCTGAAAATGACTAAGAAAATACATAATATAGGCAAGCTAACACATTCCCTTGCCTCTAGGGGTCGAGATCATCATCCTAGGAGCTGTTTCAACCAATTCTAAACTAAGCACTACAATCTAGTCAGTCAAAACAACTTGCCTCTATAAGCTAGGAAACCAATTCATTCATTACATTTTTGCTATTTTATGAATGAATCATCTAGAATAAGTAAATAAGTGTCATAACAACATAAATTTCCAATAATTACATCAAGGAGGGTGAAAAATCCCATCACAAGTCAAAACTGGTCAAACTGGCTTGATTCGCTGAGCTGAGGAGGAAAACTATGCCAAAAAACCATGTGCGCCGCACGCCTGAGCCCTGTGCGCCGTGCGCCTTTCCACCTGCTTTTGGGGCACTTCCCGGCATCCAAATTGAGCTTAGGTTGGCTTGTTTGAAGCCCTGGATGTCTACTTTCCAACCCAAGTGGAATTTTCCAATTTGGTCTCCATTTGACCCTCCAAAAGTGGATTCTCCCATAAGTACTTCCTGCTGATGCAAAAAGTGGCAGAAAGGTGATTTTCATGATGTTTTTTGATCTTTTGATCACCCAAAACTTGATGAAATGCCTTGGAAATTGCTAAGCATGTGTATTTCATCATGACAAATCCAAAAAAGTAAGCCACCTCTGATTTGGACCTCCCCATCTTATGGGTTGCGCGCTGAGCGCGACGCATAGAGCCCAAAAACCTGTTTCGCAAGCCAAAAATTTTGAAACGACAAAATTTTCTCCAAATTTGCCCAAAATTGGAGTGAAGACTCTCCATCATGTATCATGCTCAACTAATGAAGCCTCGGCCAAAACTTGAAGCGGATCAGGCCTTTTGCATTGTTTTTGTGCTTTGCTCAAACGCCTCTTGAGGATCTTCATTCTCGCTTTGCAAACATGCATGCGAGCCCAATAGTGAGTCTTCATGTGGCGAATCATGTCCTTTTCCCTGTTTGCCTTCACCAAAAACTTTTCCAAATGAGTGTTCACCCGGATGAGCATTGATTCCCGATCAATAGGTGTCAAATCACCGGGTCTCCTACGAGCCAATTCCCGGTCTTCCCGAATCTTCCGTAGCTCATAAAGTTCATGCTCATCTTCCAACTGCTTGTTGCGATGCTCTAAGTAGTTGATCACCCATTTAGCCATCTGCAATTTCTTTTGCAGCGACTCATTCTTGGCCCTTTTCTCTCGGATGATCTCCTTGAGCTCTGAATTGGGCGAACTAGCATCCACATCAATGATACCGGTATCCTGAACTCCTGAAGGACCCTCATCAACCATGGGTCTCTTGCCCCTATCCTGAATCTGTACCTGTGCTGAAGATGGAGGCGAGACCCCTTCCACATGATGTGGACATAATACTCGCTCTGCTGATGATGTCAACAAGACCCCTTCCACCCCGGGTGGAGATAGTACTCATCGTGCAGCTGCAAATAAGGCCCTAGGGCCTTTCTGATATGTCACATATACTGGAGCATCAACATGCTCGGTCTTAGGAATGTCAAACTGCTATGAAGGCCCTCCTTTCTCATGAACTATCTCTGGAGGAGGTTGTAGCGCGGAAAAGAAATCACAGGAGATGAAATCCTCCCAAGCAATACCCTGTTGTGCCAACTGATGCATCACTATGATTTTGATCAATGAATAGTGATATATGCTCCTGTGTTGATGTGTCGGGGTCTTCCTCTGTACTAAAGGTACCATCCTCTCTATGTTTCAGCACATGAAAAACAGAATGTTCATCATACGTACCCGTGTGAAATGCATCAACAAACGAACATGGTATGCATAGAGACGTGAGAATCTGCCCTCACAGCTGAAATATCGAATGATGAGTTTCATCAATGGTGCAAACTCATCTTTCAGGTATCTGAAAGGAAAGGCTATGCTCAAGTGTCTAATATATGCGGGCTTGACATATGGCTCATAGTAATACCTGTCTAGCATCTGGCGTTTACTCCATTCCTCCCACATTTTGGTATTCCGGAGGCCTGGCAATAGTGTCGGGTGACAAAGTGAAATCCACTCCGGCAAGGTTTACATGACCATCCTGTAAGTTAAGGACAAATAGACGGACCAGTTCCCGATGATGCTGAGTTTGTGAGATCATCTCACAATATTGGTAACATGCTTGGCACCGAAAATAATCCATTGCAAGTGGGTAAGCTTGCAATTGAGCCAAAGAGGTAGGCTCCTCCCTAACATGCTGTCCACTTTTGCCACCTTTGTGATACCTCCGTGGCACATTAAGCACATTGACCTCCGGTGTAGAGTCACTATCATAATCCTGCTCATATACTAACTCGGTCTCTGACATGTTCTTTAACAACAAGGTAGCTGGAATATATATATATGCTGATATAAAACTGTGTGCCAAAATTTGACTGTTGACTTTTTGTCTTTTTATCAAAATGTTGTGACCAAGGGGACATAAATGACAAGGGAATTGTTATGAAAAGGGAAGCATTAGGGAAATGGGAACAATGGAAATAAAATAAGGAAATTGGGGAAGGGAAAGGGGCATAGAAATGTTTTAGGGTTTTGAAATAAGGTAGGGATTATATGGCTATAAGGGAGGGATTAGGATTTTGAGAGAGGAAGGTGTAGTGTTCGTGGGGATTTATTGGGGAAAATATTTGGGGAATATAGGAAATGGGAAACAAGGGAAATAAGAAACCTTGGCAACAGTGATTTTTGAAAACCCTACAACAAACTTGGCACTTGAATCCTTATAGAAAATTGATGAACATGGAGGGTTTTGTACACTTGGTTTTCATGACAAATATATCCTAACTTCTTTATATAAACCATCAAAAACCAAAATTAAGCCATGAGTGCAGGCCTACCTGTGAATTTATGCATGAGGAGAGGTGATTTGAGTGATTTCTGGGCGAATTTCAAGCATAAACTCCTATGCGCCGCGCGCTTTACCCAACACGCCGCGTGCTCTCGATGCGTCGCGTGTGTGTTAATTTGCACTGTAAAAAGTCGCCTGATGCGCCGCACGCCTATCCTGATGCTCCGCGCGACCTAGAACTGACCCAAACTGCTCACAAACTTGCAAAATCGCCTTTGAACGATGCTCTTGGCTCTCAAAATGCGGAATGGGTTGCAAATGAGGAGAAATGACTTGATATAGCCTCCCTTTTAATTTTTGCTTAATGAAAACCCATTTTTCTTATGTTTGGTTGTTGACACTTTTTCAAAATTAATAGGCTCTGACCTTTTTGGTTTCCTTTCATAAAATAGGTTGAAATGATGATTTTCTCTGATAATTTTTTGTAGGGATAGCTCTGATATGCTTCAGCAAAGGAGACCAGGGCTGCACTTTGAACAATTGAAGAACTGAAAATTTTGACAATTTTTACAAAAATGAGGTGGCGACTTGTCTTCAAAACGGAGTTTTGAAGAGAAGTCCTTATTCAGCTGTACAATGGTGAGAATTATTGAAGTGATGATCTATTAAAGACATCCCTCTGGCCTGTTGGTCTTCTAAGACTTTTCAAAACTAAATTGACTCAAACCCTAGACCTAGACCTAAAAATTTAAAATATGACTGTAAATGACTTGTGAAGCTTTATGACTTAACCTAAACCAGCAGTGACATGTACGAGGGGAATGAATGACACAAACCACTCCATCAGAGTTATGGCATGCCTAATGAAATGCAACTGATGAAAAGTGGTGGGACACCTAAAACATGAAATGCAAAAAAGAGCTTTGATCTCTGATGGAGGGATAACTAGACCGACTCTAACACCTATGAGAGGGACACTTGCAGTAATCGTATAATCAGTGGAAAATAAATTTATTTGATCGGTGGCTATGATATCGCCTTTATGAGGAAACATGATCATTCTAAAATATGTTGAAACAATTACAGCCATGGCATAGACCCATCAACGATCCAGTAGACGATTATAATCTATAGGTCCATTGATAACTTTTACTTCTACTAATGCAGTCTTTAACCTAATTCTACCTGTAGAGAATTCAAAGTCCCACACAGTTTATAAGTTCTTCCATCAAAAGCTTTCAAAGTGGTTGGTGACTGACTTAATTGGGGACAACCAATAGTCTTCCAGGAAGACATGGAAATAATGTAGGTTGGAGCTCCTTCATCCACAATGGAATGATGGATATTATTACCATGAAAAAAAAATTGGATCAAGAAATATAATTGAGCTGGAAGTCAAGCCGTATAGCTTTCATGGTTCAAAACTACTAAGTTGGAATCTGAGGGATCATTACATCTAATTTCTGAAAGAAAAGGCTTCTTTTGGGCGGGGAAATTTTGCAACACCTCAAGAGTGGACATAGTTGATGGATCTTGAGCTAGATCCTCACCTATGTTATAATTTTGAGCCGCTCTTGCACGAGGGTTGAATTTTGATTTATGGATAACCCCCTTGGGAGACTTAATCGTGAACTCAAAAGATACGACATTTGGAATAGGGTTCGATGGAGACGTTTTTGAACTAGTAGGTTGATGAGTATCTTAACCATTCAAGGGATTCACATTACTGTATTCCTTACTTTGAGTGGCAACCATAACATGATTCTTGGGCTTAGTAGAGGAAAGCATCAAAACCAAGTTAGAGGAAGCGGGATCCGGGTAACCATATTGGACTCCTGATTTGGAAACGAGTCTATCAACACAATGAGCATAGAAGATCATTTAAGGAATTGATTCACCTCTGCCTAGTGTGGAAAATAATGAGCGAAATTCTCCTCATTATAGATCAAGCATGGGTAACAACATTTTCACTTTTCTTCATAAGACTGATTGTTTTGTTTATCCTATGGAGCATTGTATTTTTTCTTCTTACCTTTGCCTTTTTTCTTACTTCCTGGTTGTGGAAATTTTCCTTGGATGATTGAATGAAATTGATCTTAGAAGTAGAATTTGCAAGAGTAGAAGGAGGGCTTTGAGCAGTGACAACAAGAGTTGAACCAGATGGTTTACTCGTTGAATGCTGACTGGTAGAACCAATCATTCCATCGAAAGTGTGCGATTCTTTACTAGGAGTTTGAGAAATAGTATCGATAGGTCATGAAGCATTTGGTATCGTATCATAAAGTGTGCCAGATTGGGTATAGATGAGATCCAAGTACTAGGCACCAAAAATTACATGCTCTTCAATTACGACTCCACCTTTGGCAATGTCTTATGTGATATATGGAAACAGAGACTTAATGAACCATTCAGCTAACAATTGGTCAGGAACAAAAGTTTTAACCAAACAACAACAGTGTCTCCACTCATGAATATGATCATACATGTGAGTGAAATTAGACTATTTGAAATTGGTTAAGAGATTTGTTTTTGTCTCATATCTAATAGATAACTAGAAATGTGTTAAGAGTGTAGTAGCCAAGGTGTTGAAGTTATCAAATGAAGCTCGAGGTAGTTCAATATACCACTTTGTTGTCATACCAGTGAGTGTACGTTGGAAAAGACACAAACAAACCAAATCATAATTGAGGGAGTTCAAAGAAAACCATGAATTATAATTCATCATGTGTGTGGATGGGTCTTCTACATGATTTTCATTGAATTTAGGAATATCAAAAGGAAATTTCATAGGGATAACTTGCCTCCAAGGAGAATGAACAATGGGATCATTTTTTAGCCTAGCCACATCCGGAAATTCAAGAGTTGCTACAAATGGAAAGTTCCTATTGAGATCTGGTGAAGGATATCCTAGATAAGATGGGATAGCCTGAGCAACATGTATATGTGTCTCAGGATAGGGTGGATTTTTATATCCAGTGTACACATAACCCTATTTTCTAGCTCTAGGATAACCTTGTGAAGTTTGAAATGGCTAAGTTTGGACACGTTGACCATAAGGAATTTGACGGATACCTTGATACGGTTGATATTTTTGCCATGTAGAATTTTGCATCATCCCAACATACAATGGGTTTGGTTGTGGTTATTCCTATGCCATACCATACACATTCTAACCCATTTAAGTGTGAGGAATGGCTTTCCCAAACTATTGTGATTGTAGGTTACCTTGAAGAGGTTGGGTATATATGGCTTGGGATGCACTAGATAGCAGTGGAATGGGTTGAGTTAAAGGTACATCCTGTAAACGTTGGCTCACATATATTTGAGTTTGGACAGGTTGAGATATGGGCTGTTGAGAAAAAATCTAAGATGTAGGTGGAACAGGTTAAGAAACTAAAGATGAAGGAATAACTTAACCAAGTTGAATAGGCATAGTAGGTTTCAAAATATTAGCAGCCATCCCTGAATATGGAGGACTCATTTGAGGTTGAGCACTAACTTGAGTAGATGGATATGTGCCTACAACATGCTTCCCCTCTACTAAAAGAGGAGGATAATATGGGGGCCATAAGAAATTCTAGATGTAGATGTTACGGGAGGGGTCCATGGACTAGATGTTGCACCAGAGAAAGTACCAAACAAAGATTGGTAACCAAGCAAGATAGGTAGTCCACCATACAAATGTGCCTCTAGTGTCTACAAACATGAATGAATTTGTAACTTGGGTTGTCTCAGCCATGGTAGTAGATACAAGTTGGGAAACTCAAAGGTGAGTTGAAAGGAAAAGAATCAGACAAAGGAGGCTGAGATGGAGTATGAGGAGAAGGAAAAGGATGGACTTGATAAAAATTAGCCATTACTCAAATGGGAGAAGATTTTTTAGGCTCTTCCTATGGAATCTCTTCGATACTCACAAGACCAAGTGGAAGTGGTTCACCATCGGGTCCAAGATATATAGTTTAGGGTTGTGTCTGAGATGGAGAATAAGAAGGTCTTGAAGTAATAGGTGTAGATAGTTGAGGCACCTCAGGTTATATAACCTCAAGTTAATTTGTCTCTAATTCAATTCATTCAGGTACAATAACATCGGGTAATGGAATTTCAAGTGCTTTGGTTTCGATTGTGTCAGATTCACTAGCCAATGGACAGGGAATCTCGCGCTCTATACTCACAGGAAAATATGATTCTTGTGGATCTATCTCAGATGGAGGACCAAAAGTAATAGCTCTTGAAGTACTAGATTCAGTACTCTGTGTTTTCTTATCCTTTTGATGATGGACAAGAGTTTCCTGACGTGGATGACAGGGTAAAGGGTTTTTTTCTTCCACGTTGGATTAATAAATTTTAAAAATTAACACAAAAAATAAATCAAAGAGGGTAAACTAGGCATAAAGGTTTACCAAGAAACTGTGAACCACAATATACAACCTTGGAGAACCAAGGATTTATGTACGGGCAGGAAATCCCCTTTAATGTTGTGTTCAGTGTATCACAGTGTACAAGGTGGCTAACTCGGTTACCTATGGTGAGGATAGCAACCTATGGTGGACTTCCAAAATATATTGGATGATACATGGAAGTGTAGTCTATGTTAGTGTTGTCTAATGTGTAACATTATGATGAGAGTGTTCCCATATACATTTCATGTATGGAGAACCATCTAATATACCCGGAGGTATTTGGATAATGGTCCGATAGACTTATGTACATGGAAAGGGATATCAGCCCCGGAACGTAACGCTGGAAAAAAATTGAAAACTACTGTGTTTATAGACATTGGAACACATCTATAGCCTAGACCTCTAGATATTTGCATTAATGTTACAAATTCTCCATAGGTTGATTCAATAACTTGTTAAAGTTTATCTTGAATTAAGTTTCAGTTTTAAAGGCCCACCACGAATTTCACCTGAATATCCTTAAATGCTAACTAACATGATAAAATGAAACTTTTCTTTTCAATGAAAATATATATATATATGGGAAGGAAGAGAACAAAGAATATGCAGCATACAAGATGCAACAAACAAGATTGTTAAGAGATTCTCCTAATGCAACGATTTCTAATTACAATTACACTCACAAAACCCTAGATGTAATGCATGATGTATAAGATTTTTCTTTTCATGAATTCCACTTAATTTTCAGATGAAAACTAAGATATTTTCCTAATCGCGGATAAAAGAAACTATTCAGAATGATGATTGAAACACCAATTCCTTCAAGCAAAACAATGATCAAGGAATCAACTTGTTAATGACCTAATGACAAGAACAAAGGAAAATCTAAACAAATTCTTGTCAAAGACACTCAAAACCAAAAGAAAACAAGAGGAAGGATTCTGAGAAAGTTAAACACACTCAGGGACACAAGGAGGACCAACTAGAATCAAGTTAATTAGAGAGAAAAGCATGAAAAGGAAATTTTTTGCATGAAACAGGAGTCAGCGTAGGTGCAGATAGGCTACTAGTGCTTTGCAATGTAGGTACAAAGAAGGCTAGGTTTCTTTGCAGCGCGCTTTCAACAAACCAAAGGGTGCGCTAATAAAGGAAAGGCCCATTTATGACACAAAAAATCAAATGAAACTTAATGAAAAGTCTTCCTAGGGTCAACTCAAACTGAGTGAGGCACTATAGGTTTGTTCAAGAGGTGTAACAAGGGATAAAGTCAAGGAAACCACTAAGGGAATGAATCGATCCAAAGTATGGTTGCTAATTTTTTATATGGAATCTATGACTGTTGGAAGAAGTATCTTCTCTAGACCTAGTGGCCTGGTCTAGAGCAATAGAAAGAAATTACTATAAAGTTATCCTTAGAGAAATTGGAGAATGGAAATATGCTTACTTGTGATTTGTCGCAAGCTTTTCTCTCCTCTTGGCTTGTAATATCTAATTGTAGCTTCGATCGTTATAATTAAAACCTACACAAACAATCAACACAAGCAAAATATCTACAACATTTATGTAGCATTATCCAATCACTCTATTCAATGGATCAATATATAATGACATATATGAATGTAAACATAACATAGGACATATAGGAAAGCAATATACTCTTTGTATTAATATGAAAGGGAGAGACTTTACAACCAAAAGTGGAAGTTAATCTTGTAGATATCACCCCAAGTTGACTGTTCCTTCCTTGTCACAATGCACACCTCAAGGTCACCCTAATGCATGGAAATGATAACTCTCTTATGATCAAAGAAGTAGCATAATGGTATGATTAGTCTCCAAAATCCAATCCAGATGTTGTAGATTGTTGTATATTTATAGGAGAGTGTGGTAGTTTAGGAATTCTTATCCATTTACCAATATAGGATTGAGATCCACTTAGAAGGAGAGGATGAGCTCAAGGGATAAGAGGTGAAATATCCAAGGTAGGATAGGATAGGATTCGAAGTTCTTATCCAAGGTAAATGGTTGTAACAAATCCTATAAGCTTTTGGAAGAGGAAGATTCGAGATTATTTTTAGTTTTCCAAATTTCTAAAATCGGTGCACCCCAAACAAGGGACAACATCTTGTTGATGAGAGCAGGTGCAGAACTAAGTACCCTACTATTGAACGCACGTCCCTAAAGGGCCAGGTTACATTGGGCCTTAAAGACACTGAAATAAGGTAATCAAGGTCAGAAACTCAGGGATTTGGGAGAGTCATTCTTGGGGCTTTGTGTAGGGATTATGAAAAGGTGTTCATGGATGTTGATTGATCCAGTTTGTAGTCCTATTGACCAAATGTGACAAAATGGCCTATAACAACTGTTATAGTTTCTTTGATTGAGTTATCACTTTTTACTCCTTATTATACCTTAGGTTGAGTTTGATGGAAATAGTTCTAGAGTCTTCTAATCAAGGAAACCCCTTTAATGGGAATCCTATTCCTTTTCCTCTTTTGGAAATATTAGTGCTCCTTACATGGCTACATTGTCCCTTCCTAAATTCACGATAGGTTGACCTATGTGGTTGTTTTCAACCTCCTTTTTTCTGAATGTCCCAACTGCTTCACAAGCAAGCTCTCCTAAAAAACACCAATCTCAAGTTGACCCTTTGCCTTCTTCACCCATTGTTCCTTCTTACCTTTATTATTCTTCACCTAGTGAAAGTCTTGATGCTAGTAACCAAGAAGCTAAGAAAAGAAGAATAAAAATAAGCAAGGGGGAACCAACCAATATTTTCTATGAATGTGGATAATGTTGAAAAACCTTCCAACACGCCTCATAAAATTAAATTCCCTTGGAAAATGTGTAAGGGTGACCACTTTCTTAGAGATTGTCCTAGTATTCCCCAAGTATTAGAAGTGTGGTCCATAGGTTCACATCAATCCTTGTCGTCAACATCTAGAGATCATGTTGGTGAAAAACCATCAACTAGTGATAAGGTTCCTAGGAAAAAGGGTAAATTTCGGTTTCCTTATAGTGTAAGTGAAGGGAGTCATCAAACTCACATTTTCCCTCGTATGGATGAAGCCTGAAAATTGTTTGAAAACCATACTATTTCTTAGAAGCAACTTCCAACTAGTTGCCATAAATTTTTCCCTAATCCTCCATTAGTTGATGAAGTGATTTATTTGATTCCATATTTAGTCAATCCCACTCTCCCTGGGTGTCAATCCCATGAGTCCTTTTCCAACCAACTATTGGTTGAGAAAGAGGTTGAATCGATTACATCTTTAGTCGATCATACTCTCCCCTTAGATAGTGAAATTAATACTTCTCGAGTTCTTCTTGTTACCTCAAATCCCACTGAACAAGGGGGAATTTCTTCTTTTCTCGCGGAACCCCCTCCAAGTAATGAGATCACTTACTTTGATAGGAATTAATTGGCAGAACCTCGTCTCCCTTTTTACATTACTTTTCAAATAATGGTGAAGGCTTGTGAGAAGAACATATATCACATTATTATCAATGAATGCACTTTTGTTAGCATTACATCATCAACTTCTTGGAAAGATTTAGGTTCCCCTCAGCTTTTGTTTGTTACTCAGAATTTTTTGGCTTTTAACAGAAGAACTAGTGAACCTTTAGGCATCCTTCCTTATTTGCCTATTATCTTATCAGGATAAACTATCTTTATTGATGTTATGGTAGTCCAAGTACACTTGGATTTCAATTTTCTCCTTGGGCGAGACTATGTTTACGCTATGAAAGTCGTTGTGTCCACACTCTTTCGAGTGATGTCTTTCTGCATGCTGGAAAAATTATGACTGTTGACTAGCTTTCATTCGTTGGTCCTGATTTGACTGCCAACCATCCAACTTCTCTAAATGTTCCTAATATGAAATTGGTATCCCCCTCGCCATAGGTTAAATATGTGGCATTATGTTTCATGCCTTCACCTACCAACAAAGAAGAGCCTCTCACTATTTTCTTGATTTATTTTAACCTAGATCTAGTAGTTTATATGGTAAATTATTACTAGGAGCATTGGAACCTAATCTTCCTACCCCTATTGGATTCCTTGATATGTATTCCTTCCAAAGCGTTGTTCTTCCATCTGATGGAAACATCTTAGAATCCATGGTCAAGCCCTTGATATTTATTCCTTCCAGAGCCTTGGCCTCTTGGGAGCCATGATAAAGGTAAATAGTACCATGAGCATAGTTCTTTTATTGTGTCAAGATCGTTGAAAAATGAAACAGGTCACCACGAGCATAGCTTATTTTATGTTCCAAGATCGCATAAAAATGAAACAAACCTTTGAGCATCATTCTTTTCTCCTGCCATGCTTGTTAAAAAATGAAACAAATCCCATCCAGTTGATTTGAATCTTTGACTAGATCTTGTAAATTTTGATTTCAATTGTTTTTACTGGAGCTCAAAGATGAACCTTCATTTCATCCCCCCATACCACATAATCCTCTTCCTTCCTGGTGAACATATTTCTATTAGTAACGTGCAATCTATATGGGTCCATGAGAAGAGTTGGTGGAAAAAATGAACCTGGGGAGCATACCTGTACCGTTATGCTAGGGTAACTTACTTATCTCAAGCATAGTTTTTCTCTGCTTCAATCTTGTGTAAAAATGAAACCACTCTCAATCATAGTTTTTCTTTATTTCAAGCTTGGGTAAAAAAATCAAACCTATTCCAAGCTTAGTCTTTGTTCTTTCTCGTGCTTGTCAATGCATTAGAATACGTTATCAACCTTACTCTTTATTCCTTCTCATGCTTGTAAATACATGAGATTAAGTTACCAAACATACTTTTATCACTTTTTCGCGCTCGTTAAAACTTACAAAAAAGGAACCCCCATGACTCATCTTTAAGATCTTTCCCAAAATATGAAAATATCATCGAGTACACTTGTCTCTTTCACACTTGTTAAGGTAAATGAAAGGAGATTTACTCAGTATAAGTTTACCCCTTTTACAGACTAGGTTGAATATTTACGAAAAAAGAATACTTTACTCAAGCATAAATAAAAGAGTTCTCCTAGGTATTGTTTTACACCTTTTCAGGCCCAAGGGACTAAATTTATGAAAAGGAATCTCTCAAAATTTTCTTTTTTTCCTCTTTTTTTCAGACTATATAAATACGAAAAAGAAGTCGAGTTACCCCTTAAATGGACTTGTAAAAACATAAACAACGAAGGACTCGTCAAACATGATGAGACCGAACCACTCCTTCTCAGGGATCATTAAAAATACTTGGAAGGACTTGCCTACAGGTCAAACATATGTTATCCTCCTCAAGCTTGTAAAGAAAATAAGGAGGTACTTGCCAGAAATGGTGGGGAAATTGGGGAAACTATTAGTTTTTGTAGCATCAAAGGTGTTCTAGTCTCAAAACTTTGTGGGGAGGCTAAAACACAAGATTTCTCCAAAACCCATATATCATTTTTGGAGATTCCACCTACAAGTATCTCAATTACATTATTAACCAAAATTTAAATATTTTGTGTCTAAACTCAAGAAAATTGGTTAATAAATCAATATTAATTGAGAAAGGTGAGAATCATCTAGAAACTCACACAGATCGACTAGGAAATAATATCATCCATTGATTAAGATTTAATGTTGGTCGTTGGAGTCCTGCAGTGAGATTATAAGAAGAAGTCGATGGGTAGATGGAGAGACACACTTGTGACACTTGAGATCGATTTCAATTTCCAAAAAGTAGTCGTAGTTGTCAAAAGAGTTCGAGCTAGAGAAGGGAAGCAGAGATAGAGAAGGGTAGAGACAATGAGTCCAAAGAAAGTTTTCAAGTTTTATAGAGTCAGAAAGAAGAGACTCAAATTTTCTCCAGGAGGCTGTGCAAAGCCTCAAGGGGGAAAATTAATTTTTGTAAAGAGAAGGTCGTTTTCAGTTCCACAGGTGGGAATATTTTCCAAAGGGTCGGTGATATAGTTTCTCACTCAACAATAGGTAGGACAACTAGATTAGTAGTTGATTCAGGTAGAGCGTGAAAGGGTTTACATTAGGATGATGAAGGGCCTGCGTAGAGCTTGTTGGAAGGATAGCTTTTTAGAGGTCAAACAATTCCAGGATTTCACGGGGAGACGGTGATTTCCCTCAGAGAAATTTTTCCAATATTTCTCTTGGATAGATTCGCCAGTTTGGCTATATTTATTGTACTCATAATTTCTCACTATTGCTTAATAATAAAAACCGTCAGTTGTTGCACCAATTTTCCCAAGTTGGGTTTTTTCGGGGACTTTTGTCCAAAAATAACAGTGTAATATTTTTGTATGTGAGTGCCATTATTTTCTCAGTTTGTAGTTTATCTTCCATAGTATTTTATTTGTGAAGATTGTAGTGTGATTAATTCGTTGTTGCTGTAACAATAAACTGATAAATTAAATAAGACTTAGAAGAATCAATTCTAGTTACTGCAATAGAATTTCAGTGGTGAATTGTTCACATTATGATACAAAGTGTTGTCCTTGATGGAAACTCACTCACAGGTCAGTTCAGTTTTGATAAAAGGAAACTCTCAGTGTAACAGGTCTATATAGAGGTAACAGGTAATTGGTACAAAAAAACAGGAAGATGGAACTAAGGTCTACTTATCAGAATAAATAAGTTGAAGGAAAAGGATGGTGTAAAGCAGTTTAATATGTATATGCACGTCCACTTAGTCAAAACAATGTATACACATTGGTTCATAGAACAAAAAGAGCGTATACGTATACACACACTTTCACAAGAGGAAAAGCACGTATATGTTGGAAAATTAAGGAAATTCAAGAGTAAAGAATACCAAGGGTCAATACCATGGTATTAGCCCACAATATTGAGCGAAGTAATGACTATTTGATCCCATCCAAGAATACCATAGGTCCTAAGTGGTTTTGGTCCGAGGTATTGAGAAAGGCCAAAAACTATATAAGGAGGAGAAGATCAAAAGGCCAAAGTGTGCAAGTGAAAAGAGTTTCTCAGGAACACTTATATCTGAAGTATATTTTGTGTTGTGGGGGGCATCTTTTTGATTTGATATGAAATATTTTGTGCACCTTGAATTCAATGTTGAATCAGAATCATGAGACTTGAAATGGCTTATCATTGAATGATCTGATATTGGTTGGGCTAGATCTGATTGTGTACACCTGTTTTATTCTTTAAATGTCATGATATGGGTTTGTTTGAAGTTTGAAATAGCAGCAAAGTTTTGAGCTAATATTTGCAGATCTATATGTTGGTTCGCCTCGGTAAAAGCGCATATACATGTAGGTTCGACTCTTCCAAGAAGCGTATACAAAGGAAAAGCCTATTCTTCATAAATGACTGATCTATTTGATCAGTTCTGTTGTCTTACTGTTGTCTGTCAATGAAGTCTTCTTAGATCTGAATGTAAAACTGAATGCATAAAGAGTTTTGTGTCTAATTGATTGATTGTTTAAGTGAGAAGGGTTATCTCTACTACTGCCTGTCTAAAGCTCTGTAAATTGATAGTAGATGTTCATTATATTGCTGGTTGGTACAGACTTGATTTAGAAGTTTTATGTTTCAGTAGTTTTGAAGGTATATGCAGCTTTGGTTAAAAGAAGTAGCATATACACGCAGGTTGGGTTCAGTAAAGTAGCGTATACATCCTGATGCATGATTTTTGAGGTTGCAGCTGGTTCTGAATAATTATGCAGGTTTTTGGGTTCAACACAGCATTCTGGTGACAGTGATCTGACTATTCAGATCAACTAATTATTAGTTGATGCATTTTGAAAGTTTTGATGGGTCCAATATGAAAATTTGATGAAACGAGGCCTTCATTTGTATTGTTGTGTACCAGGAGCATCCAGTCTGAAAATTTATGAAACGTGGTCCCTGGAGGAAGAGAGAAGGTTGTATCCTTCTGTATGTCGGTGCCTACGTACTAGTAAATGCGTTGGCTAGTACAAGAGCGAGGGGGTTGTAGCTCCCTTCCAGTAGAAGCTGGAAAACAAGAGAAGGTTGTAGCCATCTGCAGGTGGGTGCCTGTGTATTGGTATGATTCTACACCAGTACAAGATTGTAAACATGTTTTCTTAATATTAAAAGAAGATAAAGACGACAACAGAAGGTGGTTTTTCTTCCGCACTAGATTTCTACCTTAAACCTTGGTGTTCATGTATGTTTCTTATTTGTGATAGTTTATTATGTTTTTGCTGCACTATTTAACAAGTTAATGATGCACTGATTAAGGTTGAACACATGATAAATTGACTAAATCATAAGTTCTCTGGGTATATGCTGGTTTCTCTAATCACAGTAGCGTGTACACGCAAGTTCACTTCACAGAAGTAGCGTATATAAATATGTTTGGGAAATGAAAATTATTGAACTATAAATACTGATTCATCCCACCTCTCAATATTATTTCCAATAATTGGTATTAGAGTCAGTCCTTTGGAAGAAGCTTGATCTCTTGAAGAAATATCTTTCAAGATGAATAATCAAGAAGGCATGGGATCTATCAGATCACCAATATTCAATGGGAGCAACTTGGTATATTGGAAAATAAGAACCATAGCCTATCTTTAATCACTTGAAGCCGATGTTTGGGAAATAGTGGAAGGAGAATATCAATTTCCAACAACAATACAAGTAAGAAGTTATAGGAAACCAATGCCAAAGCAGTCAATACTTTATTGGGAAGTCTGCCAGAATCATAATTTGTCAAAGTCATGCATCTCAAGACAGCCAAAGAGATATGGGACAAAATCATTCAGAACTACGAAGGAGACTCCCAAGTAAAGCGTGCTAAGCTTCAAACTCTCATAATTCAGTATGAAACTCTTAAGATGCATAGTGATGAGAGTATTTCTAGTTACTTGTTATGTGTAGATGAGATTTTTAATTGTATGAAGAATATGGGTGAAGAGATAAAGGAAGGTACTTTAGTTGAGAAAAGTTTGAGATATTTGTCTTCTAAATTTGAGTCAAAAATATCCGCCATAGAAGAAAAACAGGATCTTTAAACTATTACTGTGACTCAACTCCATGGAATCCTAACTGACTTTGAAATGAGGAAAGGAGGTCCATCAGATATGAGAGAAGCCACTTTTAAAGCTTCAACAAAGGGAAAATAAAAGGAAGATCACAATGAACCAGGATACATTTCAGAAGAAGAAGATGAGGTAAATTTTTTCAAGAAGCTTCAACAGGATTCCAAAAGATTCAGAGGTAAGCTACCATTCAAATTATTTGCTTGTGGTAGAGTCAACCATTATGCTACCAAATGTCCTCATAAAGAAAAATATGAAAAGGCAAAGGAATATGCAAAAGGCAATAGAAAACATGTTGTCAATAAAAGGAGTTACTATATGCATGAAGATAGTGATGGTTTATCTAATAGTGATGAAGATGAAACTGAACAAGATTATAGACTTCTCATGGCCTATGAAAATGATGATTTTTTGGATGCCTTAGAAGAGGAAGACTTTCTTGAAGAAATCACAAAACTCAAAAATTGTTTAGAATAAAATAAAAAAACACAATGAAAATCTAGAATGTGAAATTGTGGGTCTAAGAAAAGAACTTGAGAAGACAAAATCTCGTAATCTTATATTTGCTAAAGGATCAAAAACTTTAAATGAAATCATCAAAGTTCAGTTTTCTCCTCTTATAAAGACAGTTCTTGGATATACTAAAGAATCATCTTAATCAAAGAAATCGTCATCCTACACCAGAAGCTATATTGATGTAGCAAAGACCAATGAACAGTATGCCAATCGTCAACAAAGGCCTAAAAGTACTCATCAGGTAAATCATACTCAATTTACTCCAAGGATGAATATCAGTAGAAGCTTCAACCAATAGGTAAACAATGCCAAAGTATTCTATGGTCGCATAAACTTCTTTAATGGGAAATGTTTTTCTTGCCATAACTTTGGGCATAAGGTCACTCGATGTGTTGCTTAAAAAACCATCATGACTAGAGAATCACGAAATCAAAGGAGTGTAACACGAATCAAGGAAAGTTCCTATAATAACTTTTCTCCTCTTGAAGATGAAATATAATGTTCGATTTGTAACAACTTTGGTCATGAAGAATTTGAATGCAGGAGCAAATTTCGACCAGCACTTCAAAAGGAGCAAACATCATCAAATTCAAAGATATGGAGAAAGAAGGAATCTCAATCAGAAATATGTGGCATAGCTCTGTATGTAGAAGGACAAGAGAATCAGTGGTACATCGACAGCAGATGCTCCAAACACATGATAGGTGATAAAGAGAAACTTCATTCATATAATGCCATAGAAAAATAAAAGAATGTCTCATTTGGAAATGACACACCAGCTATCATTAAAGGTAAGGGATTTGTTTTCTTGAAAGAAAAGGTTAAAGCCGGAAATGTCATGTATGTAGATTATTTAAAGCATAACTTGTTAAGTGTCAGTCAAATGTGTGATCAAGGAAATGAAGTTGTGTTTCAATCAAACGAATGTGTGGTTCGTGAGCTTGATACAGGAAAGATCGTAATCAAAGGTACAAGAACTCCAAACAATTTATACATTCTCAAAGGAGGACAACAATAATTCTATCTAAGAAAAACAGATGAAAATTGGCTATGGCACAGAAGATTGGGGCATTTAAGCTTTTCTCAAATAATAAAAGCATGCAGGCTCAAGGCGGTCCATGATCTTCCAGATATCAGCATCCCCGAAAATACCATATGCAAACCATGTCAAGTTCGTAAGCAAACCAAATTAACTTCAGTGAAAAAGAAGGATCAACAAGTAAGCCTCTTGAACTCATCCATACTGATTTTTGTGGACCAATAAGGAAAAAGTCACCTCGTGGAGAAGAATACTTTATTTTTTTTATTGATGATTTTTCCAGGATGTGTTGGCTAGGTCTACTAAAGCATAAAGATGAATCATTTGAAACATTTAAAGCCTTCAAAGCTTTAGTTGAAAATGAATCAGATTGAAAAATCAAATGTCTCATATCTTATCAATGGGGAGAATTCATATCATATGAATTCTTTGACTTTTGTGACCAACATGGAATAAAAAGGAAATTCTCCATCGCCAGAACTGCTCAAGAAAATGGTGTGGTGGAAAGAATGAACAGAACAATTCAACAAATGGCTTGAGTTGTGCTTGATGAATCTGGAACTCCTGCAACCTTCTGGGGTGAAGTTGCATTTGTTGTCATGACCATTCTCAACAAAGCAAATGTTCGGGTAAATAACGATCAAACTCCATATGAACTTTGGTATGGTAAGCCTCCTACTGTAAAACACTTTAGAGTTTTTGGAGGCAAATGTTTCATCAAAAGGATTGATGTAAAACTTGGTAAGTTTGAACACAGAGCAGACGAAGGAATTCTTCTTGGTTATTCATCCAGAAGTAAAGGATACAAATGTTATAATAAAATACTTCGAAAAATTGTTGAATGCATTGATGTTGTAATTGATGAAGCATGTAGAAATCCGGAACAAATAAAATCAACAAAGGAATATGACAATGAGGAAGATGGGGAATGATTTCCCGTATCAAATTAAAATGATATAGAAGAAGAAACCAATGAAGCACCAGAAGAAGATACAAGAGACAGGGAAAATACTCCATCTAGGTATGTTCAAAAGAATCATCCAGAATCTTAAATTCTAGGAGAAAACGGGTCTGGACTACAGACAAGAAGAACTCTTATAGGGACCTCAAGTTATCTAGCATTACTATCCTCCACAAAACCATAGAATTTAAATGAAGCTAGCAAAGATGAATGTTCAGTTAAGGCCATGGATGAAGAACATGACCAAATTGAAAAGAATGATACTTGGGAATGAGTTCCTAGAACTCATGATAAAAATGTTATAGGAACAAAATGGATATTTAAGAATAAGTTGAATGAAAATGGAGATGTTATTAGAAATAAGGCAAGACTTGTTTGTAAAGGGTATGCTCAACAAGAAGGTATAGATTTTGAAGAAACTTTTGCACCTATTTCCAGACTTGAAGCCATAAGAATGTTTCTGCTCTTTCTAGTTTTCAAAAATTCAAAGTGTATCAAATGGATGTAAAAACAACTTTTCTTAATGGAGATTTAGAAGAAGAAGTTTATATTGAGCAACCAAAAGGATTCATTCTAGGAAATTATGCAAGCTCAAAAAGGCTCTTTATGGTCTGAAACAGACCCCAAGGGCTTGGTATTACCTTCTTGACAAATATCTACAACAATAAGGTTTCACAAAAGGTTATGCAGATAACAACTTATACACAAAGATTGAAAATGATAAACTGTTGATTATTGTTGTTTATGTTGATGATATCATCTTTGGTAGCAATGAAGAATCTATGAGTCAGAATTTTGCTTCGGTAATGCAACAAGAATTTGAAATGTCCTTACTTGATGAACTTACTTATTTTCTTGGTATACAAGTACAACAAACAAAAGATGGTATTTTTCTTTCACAAATCAAATATCTCAAGCAGATCTTGAAGAAGTATGGAACGCAAGATTCTAAACCAGTATGTACTCCAATGGTAACAGGATACAATCTTAGTTCTAACGATGAATCACCAACAGTAAACCAACCAACTTACAGATCTATGATTGGAAGTCTACTTTATCTAACAAGTACCAGACCTGATATCATGCATGCAGTAGGAATTGTTGGAAGGTTCAAAGCAAACCCAAAGGAATCACATCTTTAGGCAGTTAAAAGAATTTTCAAATATCTTCAAGGAACTCAAGACTTTGGAATATGCTATCCTAAAGATACATACCTTACTCTTCATGCATTACAAATGCAGACTGGGAAGGAATGTTGATGATCGAAAGAGAAGTAGTGGAATTGCATTCTATATGGGTTCACGGTTAGTGTCTTGGTTCAATAAGAAACAAAGTTCAATTTCCTTATCTACAGCTGAAGCAGAATATGTGGTTGTTGCATCTTACTGCACACAACTACTTTGGATGATGCAAACATTGCATGAAATTCAGATCACATGTACTCCACCCATCTCCATTCTATGTGATAATACAAGGGCCATTAGTATTTTGAAAAATCCTGTCATGCACTCCAAGACCAAGCACATACCCATTAAGTACCATTTTCTATGAGAACAAGTGCTCGAACAAAAGTTTAAAATGGAGTATGTTCCCTCCAAAGAACAAGTTGTTGATATATTCACCAAACATCTTCCCAGAGAAACATTTGAATATCTCAGACAAAAGTTGGAAGTAGTTGTTGCATCATCCTGTTTTTAAATCCATTTTTTTAGAGGAAGGTTCTTATACGCGGGTTTCATGAAGTATAGTCACATATATATGTTGGTTTCTATGCTGCAAAAGTGTATATGTTTTTCTAACAGAAAAACAATGAGCCAGACTCTGATATGGGTGCTTAGTCTAATATTTATGATTACAGTATAACGATATGCTTTGTTCATTGATTTTTATCTGACTGACAAAGATGCCTTGATGAATGTCTTGTTGACAAATCATAGGTAGCACAGGTTCAGGGGGAGCATTAGCCTTCACACACATTCTGCATTTTTGGCATTATGGATGATGAGTTCAGCTATGGTTTCATATATTTATATCATTTGTTGCATAAGTCATGTAAAGATCTAGGGTGTGATATGACTCCTTCTGTCATAGTTTATGTTTGAATGAGTCCTATTGGACATATGATGTAATATTTGTTGTATTTCAGTCATACATAAACAATTGGTATATCCCCACTTAGTTGGGTGGATGAGTCAAATGTGGTGTATCCCCACTTGGTTGGGTGATTGATGTATCTATGAGTCATTGGTCTTAGGGAGGACATACTCACTTAGTTGAGTTATATAGTCATGTTATTATTTTGAAACATATCTCTGCAGACTCTACATGTAATCAGGGGGAGCATGGATAGCATAATGTATATGAAAGGGGGAGAGTATCTTGGTCCGCCCTTTGCCCTTGATTTAAAAGGGGGAGAGTATTTTGGTGTTTCTTGTTATATTTAGCAGTTTCTACAACTTGCAGTAATCAACACCAACATGGTTGCCATCAAGTCCAAAGGGGGAGTTTGTTGGCATTATGATACAAGTGTTGTCCTTGATGGCAACTCACTCACAGGTCAGTTCAATTTTGATAATACACAACTCTCAGTGTAGCAAGTCTATACAGAGGTAACAACGCATTGGTATAGAAGAACATGAAGATGGAACTAAGGTCTACTGACCAGAATAAACAAGTTGAAGGAAAAGGATGGTGTAAAGCAGTTTAAGATGTATACGCAGGTCCACTTAGTCAAAACAATGTATACACGCTGGTTCACAGAACAAAAAGAGTGTATACGTATACATGAACTTCCACAAGAGGAAAAGCACGTATATGTTGGAAAATAAAGGAAATTCAAGAGTAAAGAATACCAGGGGTCAATACCATGGTATTAGCCCACAATATTGAGCAGAGTAACGACTATTTGATCTTGTCCAAGAATACCACAGGTCCTAAGTAGTTTTGGTCCAAGGTATTGAGAAAGGCCAAAAACTATATAAAGAGGAGAAGATCAAAAGGCCAGAGTGTACAAGTGAAAAGGGTTTCTCAGGAATACTTCTATCTAAAGTATATTTTATGTTGTAGGGGCTATCTTTGTGATTTGATTTGAAATATTTTGTGCACCTTGAATTCAATGCTAGATCAGGATCATGAGACCTGAAATGACTTATCATTGAATGATCTAATATTGGTTGGGCTGGATCTAATTGCGTACACTTGTTTTATTCTTTAAATGTCATGATCTGGGTTTGTCTGAAGTCTGAAATAGCAGCGAAGTTGTGAATTAATATTTGTAGATCTATACAATGGTTCACCTTGGTAAAAGCGCGTATACATGCAGGTTTGACTCTTCCAAGTAGCGTATACAAAGGAAAATCCTATTATTCATAAATTATTGATCTATCTGATCAGTTTTTTTGTCTTACTGATGTCTGTTAATGAAGTCCTCTTAGATCTAGATGTAAAACTGAATGCATAAGAAGTTTTGTGTCTGATTGATTGATTGTTTATGTGAGAAGGCTTATCTCTTCTATTTCTTGTCTAAAGCTCTGTGAATTGACAATAGATGTTCAATATATTGTTGGTTGGTACAACCTTGATTCAGAAGTTTTATGTTTCGGTTATTTTGAAGGTATACACAGGTTTGGTTAAAGGAAGTAGCGTATACACGCAGGTTGGGTTCAGTAAAGTTGCATATACATTCTGATACATGATTTTTGAGGTAGCAGTTGGTTCTGAATAATGATATAGGTTTCTAGGTTTAGCACAGTATTATGGTGATAGTGATCTGAATGTTCAGATTAACTGATTATTGGTTGATGCAATTTGAAAGTTCTGATCGATCCAATATAAAAATTTGATGAAACGAGGCCTTCATTTGTATTGTTGTGTACTAGGAGCATCCAGTCTGAAAATTTATGAAATGTGGTCCCTGGAGGAAGAGAGAAGGTCGTAGCCTTCTGTAGGTCGGTGCCTACGTACTAGTAAACACATTGGATAGTACAAGAGCTAGGGGGTTGTAGCTCCCTCCTAGTAGAAGCTGGAAAACAAGAGAAGGTTGTAGCCTTCTGCAGGTGGGTGCCTGCATACTGGTATGAGTCTGCACTAGTACAATCTTGTAAACACATTTTCTTAATATTAAAAGAAGACAGACACGACAACAGTAGGTGGTTTTTCTCCCGCATTGGGTTTCCACCTTAAATATTGGTGTTCATGTGTGTTTCTTATGTGTGATGGTTTATTATGTTTTTAATGTGTTGTTTAACAGGTTACTGATGCAATGATTAAGGTTCAACACATGATAAATTGATTAAATCGTAAGTTCTTTGGGTATACGTAGGTTTCTCTAATCACAATAGTGTTTACATGCAAGTTCACTTCACAAAAGTAGCATATATAAATCTATTTGGGAAATTAAAATTATTGAACTGTAAATATTGATTCCCCCCCCCCCCCCCTCTCAGTATTATTTCCAACAATAAGGCATATAACCTAATTTTTGGCAGTAAATAACTCTTGAACATGACACCTTTTCACCTCTGTGACTATTTTGGGTTGGGAAATTTAATTTCCTCCTTGTTGATTACACCTTATCGAAGGTCTTCGTAATGGGTCTTTGAGTCAATCCTTCCAATTCCATATAAGTATCATCGATATGTACAAGAGAATTCCACCTTCAGTTGACATCTACTGCAATGCCTATAGCCTTCTTTTATGTTAGTCATCCCTGAACCAACTCTGTATCATCACATTTTGTCTCAAATCTTGGTATACATTTCATGTTGTTGATGGGGATACATGAAGGCCCTCTTGTGATGGGCTACTTCCTATCAACCTCAACACATTATATAGGAAGTTGATCTAGAAACTCCCCTCAGTTCCTTGAAACTTGCATGCCTCAATGGAAAGTTTCCTCACTTTCGGTGCCAAGTTCTCATCATTGGCCTTTGACCAAAAGATTTTGTGTGGTGTTCGACTTCAGCTCATTTATTCATACCTCATATATTGCATTTAGTACCTTGGTGGAAATTATCATTATCGGTGGTCCCTCATGCATTTGTTCACAAATTTCATCATTAGCCTGTAATCAGATGGTATCTACTATGTTTGACTTCAACACATATGTTCACATGGTTAGATACGTATTGTCGAGTGACGACATGGAAAACCCTAAATCTAGTTTCATTTATCTGGGCTGCAGTTTTAGGATTTATACATAGATCTACAAAGTATGGTGGCTATGGTCATAAGAAATACCTCCAAGCATGGGTCCGCAATGCATAGAAAGTGGATGCGAATTTGATCATTATACATGTAAAATGGCTTATATGCTGAGTATCGATATGCCTACCTCAATGGTGATATCATGATGATAATGCATTATAACAATTAATTTATAATTTTTATATCTCAACCAGTCGATTCTCGATCCATATGTTTCACATGGTAAAGCACTTTAGTCCTCATCCACAAATTTTGACTTTCTACTTTAAGGGGAAATCTGTTACAGGCCATTTTGTCGCACTTAAGAAAAAGGTCCCCCATCCCAAATCTCTCACCACCATTCCAATTTGCATCAATCCCCTGCAAGGCCAAAAGAGAAATTATTCCCAAAACTTATAAATTCCTAGATTCTGGATTTAAGACTTCATCGCACCTTGCTTCATTAAAACCTGTGATGGTGCAGTCTGCATACATGCAACCTGTGTTGGTCAACACAGGCTGCCTTTACAAAAATTGTGATGACACTTGGAAATGAGGAAAAATAAAATAAAATTTTGAAGCTTCCCCCAATAGAAGCTTCAGGAACATATACATCCATTTTTTGTTGAAAATGATCTCAAATTCCTACTAATGAGGCTTTATCCCTTATCTAATGGAACTTACATCCTTTCAAAGTGGGTCTAGCCCTAGTATGGTGGATCTAAAATTACCTCATTTTCCCTATAAAAATAGTACCTGCTATAAAGTCTAGGTTGGCTTTTGGTGACTCTAATTCTACCCTTATGCTATATGTTTGAGTTTGGAGGTCCATAATCCATCTTTATGCATTGGTGAGATTGAAGGCTTTATCATTGTGGCAAAGAGGCAAAGAAAGGATGAGAAGGTTGGGAGAGATTCACAACATCAAGACCTCAACAAGGGTTGTAATCTTTCTATGTTATCATTAATACAAATTGCATTGTGTTTCCCATACATCATGTCTTTCATTATACATGTGTATAATAAGGTTCCTTGATCTCTTATTTAGAGTTATTAAAATATATTGTGTTGTATATATCGATCTCTTTGCTTGCCTTGGCTAATTTGCAGGTTCTGCTTTCAGGAGCTAAAGTTGGAACTAGAGTGAGCGAGTAAAGCAGGGAGGAAAGCTTGTGAACATTAAGTAAATTTTATTCTTATACTTTGAATATCTCTAGGGAAAGATAATGTACATTGTTTGGTGATTTCTAGGTTAAGCCACTGAACCTAGGGAGATTGCTTTTGTCGGTAGAAGGGATTTGTCCGGAAAACAACAGCAGACGTTGAAATCTCATCATGAAGAGTATGATCGGACTCGCTGAGAGAAGCACGAGACCTTGGTTGCAGCTCTGAATTAGTTACAATATTTTCATTGCTCCTAAGGGAATGCATGATTGTGGTGTGGTGTGGGAAAACCTGTATTTTGGAGAAGCTAGAAAAACTGGAAGCTTGGTTTATCCACCTAGAGCAACATTTTAGGCACAACTATCACCCTCCCCCTCCACCGACGATTGGGCCAAACAATTTGGCTTTTGTTAATTCTGATGATTAATCATGCCTACTGGTGTCTTGTTTGTTTTGTTGGTTTTTTTGCATCTTTGTCCTCTTAGGCTATGGTTAGCTAGCTAATGTAATTTTTGGAATATTTTTAATGGTCAGTTTGCATTGGTCAACAAACCTGGTCAGGGTGAGACCAATAGAGTTCTATGGAATATATATGTAAATATTAACAATTGTAGTTAATAGAAGGTCGAGACTTACAAAAACAAAAATGATACAAAAATTGAAAATGACAAGACAATGGAAAATGGATAAAAGAGGTCAATGAATCTCAATATTAAAGATGTGAAATGTCAATCACACCATCCAAAGTTTTAATTGTAATTATTAAATAA
>APFE030829840.1:98953-129345 GCA_000404065.3 Pinus taeda | reverse complement strand
CCCTCTAAACAAAAAGGGTTGATGTTGCATCAACACTTTTCAAAATCAGCATGAAAATCACTAACATTTAAAAAAAAATGTTACATGAGAAAATTTTAAGTGCCAAAAATATGCTTAAAAAAAGGGTTATTCTGAATAACCACTTTTCAAAATTGGGTGTTTTTTTGCTACTTCAAAAAAATGGGTAATGAGTGATTTTCTCATTTAATTGGCAACTATTTCTTGGAAGGATCATGTTCAACATGTTGACAGGTTTCTCAAACTATTGGAAGAGAAACAATTGTATGCAAAAACCTCCAAATTTTTCTTTGGGGTACAGGAGGTGGAAAATTTGGGTCATATTTTATCTCACGGTGGTGTTAAGGTAGACCCTAACAAAATTAAAGCCATCAAGGAATGGAAAATCCCCACATCTTTAAGACAACTTTGAGGATTACTCAGGTTGATAGGGTATTATCGCAAGTTTGTTAAGAATTATGGAAAAATAGTAGCACCTCTAACAACATTACTGAAGAAAGGTGATTTTCTTGGATTCCATAAGCAACTAAGGCGTTTGAATATCTTAAAGAGGCAATCTATTGAGCTTCGATCTTAGCTACACCAGACTTCATAAAAACCTTTATTTTGGAATGTGATGCCTTAGGAAATGGAATTGGAGTTGTTTTAATGCAAAAAGGAAGACTCGTTGCCTTTGAAAGTCATCTAATCAAAGGAAAGAATTTACACAAACCCATTTATGAGAAGGAAATGTTGGCAATTCTACATGCCCTGAAGCAATGATGCCCTTACATAATTGGAAGACACTTCAAGGTAAAAAAAAATCACGATAGCCTTAAATACTTATTGGAACAAACATTATATTCAAAAGAGCAGCAAAAAATGGATCGCAAAGATGTTGGGTTATGACTTTGAAATCTTCTACAAGAAAGGGAAGCAAAATTTTGTTGCAAATGCACTCTCAAGAAAGGATGAGGACGTGGAGAGATTACTTTGTTCCATTTCTATTATCCTACCTGATTGGATAAATGAAGCAAGGGATGAATGGAAGAATCATGAACAATTGTAGACACTCATTCAAAAGTTGCAGTAAGATCCCAGTGCATCTGGTACTTTTATCTGGAAAAATGATTCATTGTGGTACAAGGATCGCTTATATCTATGTAAGAATTCCAAACTAAAAAAAAAAAATCATTTGGAATTGCACACCTCTCCTACAGGAGGGCACTCAAGGCTTTTAAAAACTTACCACGGGGTCAAGTAGGAATTTTTTTTGCATGGCCTTAAATCTATTGTTCAGAAGTTTGTTGTTGAATGTTTGGTTTTCCAACAAAATAAAGTCGAGGCAATTAAAACTTCGAGCCTTTTACAACCATTAGCGATTCCAAGTCAATTTTGGGAGGTCTCAATGGATTTTATCACAGGTATACCCAAGTCCAAAGGAAAGAGTGTCGTCATGGTGGTAGTTGGTACACTTACCAAGTATGCACACTTTTGTTCTCTATCTCATCCTTTCAAATCCATTATAGTCGCTATTGCATTTGTGGAAACAATTCAAAAGTTACATGGAAATCCAAAGATTATTGTAAGTGATAGAGATCCCATTTTCACTGGAAATTTTTAAACAAAATAATTTTCTTGTCTTGGTCCTCAAATGGCTCATAACTCATCTCATCATCCTCAATCTGATGGGCAAACTGAGATAGTGAACAAATGTTTGGAAGGATATATTTTTTCTTTGTATCTGATAAACAAACAAAATGAGTCAAGTGGTTACCTTTGGAAAAATGGTGGTATAACACGTCCTTCTATACCACAAAAAAAATGGCCCCATTTATGGCACTTTACGAATATCATCCACCATCCATCAAATCATATATAAGAGACAATACTAAGGTTCAAGTAGTGGAATACCACATCAAACATCAACAACAAGTTCTCCAAATCTTAAAGGATAATCTTACTCTAGCGTAGAATCGAATGAAGCAACAAGCATATCAACATCGTAGCGAAATAAGTTTTGACATGGGTGATTAGGTACTTTTACAGCTACAACCATACAAGCAAATTTCACTCAAGCAAGCTAAGAAGTATAATAAATTATCTCCCAAGTATTATGGCCATTATAAGGTATTGCAAAAGATTGGTACTATGGCATACAAATTGGAGCTACTTGCATCTTCATGAAGACACTCGATTTTCCATGTTTCATGTTTGAAGAAGGTTATAGGTGACAAGCTTCCAGTTCAAACTATATTGCCAAAACTTGATGAGGAAGTACAAATCATATTAGAGGCTGAATAAATCATGGAAATAAGAATCTGTCAGCTATGAAATCGATCAATTTCAGAATATCTCATTAAGTGGAAGAACTTACCCACGGAAGGTTCCACATGGGAGGATGAATGTTTTATACAAAAGAAAAATACTCAAGCATTGGAAACAACACCTTTCTGAAGGAGAGGGGCATGTTAGGTCCCTATAATACTAGTGTAGCCCCCATATTGTTATTGTTGTGCCTCATAGAAGCCCACTATTGTTATTATTGCTCCCTTACATTATTATTGTTATGTAGGCCATAATTATATTGTGACCCTTTAGAATCCTATATAAACAAAGAAGGTCTTGTCATTTGTAGCATCCAAGAATTATTCATTTATTTGATGTAAAGGAGGTTGCCCCCTCGAAGAGGCTTATTTTCAAGTTGTTGAACTATATTTTCTTTTGTTTTATGAATTAGTTACATAACAAAATCCATCTATATTATTTTTAAAATTATAAAATATCATTATCATAATCATGATTTTATGTGGTTAAATTTAACTAAATCAAATTTTTGAGAAAAGTTCCTTGTTGGGGGTGTCTCGAGAGGATAGACGAGGGGCAAGTAGCCATATGCACCCTCATGAGAATGTGGGATACAACATGGTGTCATATGCCCTCCAAGATCAAATAAATCATTAAAGAATTCACTCCAACATAGGACTTATCATGTCAATTGGAACGCATGTCCATTCAAATTAATTTGGATATACCAATGATTTATGAGTTAGTAAGACTCAAGACTCTACATGGTGGGAGAGCCTACTTCTTTAGCCTATCCCAACGAGACAAATGTGTCCCTTAGAATTGAACATTGATAGATGAGAGAACAATCTGCACCCAACTACTCCACTATAACACAAAGAGTATATCCAATAGTCCACAAGCCAAATAAACCAATAACTTATGACAAAGCAAGACTAGAGACTTTGCATGGTGAGGGGCCCTACTCCTTGAGCCTTATCACAAGTCAAACATGTCCACTGAAATTTAACCCAAATGAATGACAAAACAAACCATTCCAATCGCTCAAGCTACTAAAACATGACAGTTGAATTCAAATTTTAACTAATCATTGATAAAAATGATAAGGTACCAACAATCTTATCATTCCTTATAGATTTAAAAATGGGACAAATTTTGTTTATATATACATAACCGAACATGGTCTCGGCAACAGCTCAACTGGTGATCGAAGTAATCTGAAATCTGTGAAAATTGAGAGATCCAAGGTTCAAATCCCCCGATTGTAACTTGGTTCACAAGAGGAGGACAAGTCGTAAACCCTCATATGTTTACTAGTAGTTACGTGTCAAGCAAACTGTTGGGTTCCTCTAGGATACAAAACAAAATAATAATAATATATATATAACTAAACATGAAAAATCTTTAGAAACTTCATCATTGTCAATGGGTGTCCAAAGATCCACACCTCACCTAAATGACAAATAAGGAACATATCATGCTTAATTCATGAATATTTAAACTAACTCTTAGAACTATATAGAAAGAGTAACTTAAGATATCTCAAACATAAAAGAAATATCTAATATATTATTATGACCACTTAAATTAACCCTTAAAACTTTTCTCCATTTCAAGTCATATATAAAATTAAAATCAAAACATTTAAAAATAGTTGTAAATGAATATATTGTATAATATATAAAATTAAAATTAATCCCATCAAAACAAATTAAAATCAATGACATTTAAAAATATTTGTAAATCAATATATTGTATATACCATTAAAATCAGTCTCATAAAAAAAATTATAGATCAATGTATTGTATGAATTAAAAAAGATTGGGAGTACCATAATAAAGTAATATTTCATGCTAATTTTGTTGATTGGTGTTACAACTATGTGTTGGACTTGAAAAACATGAGAGACTTCTCGTACCAGCGATCGAATCCAGAGATGGCCCAAATGGTTTGCATCTACTACTCCTCCTCGGGCTCTCTAGACGGTTTAGCGCATGGAGGATCCAGATCCATGGCCGTGCGCCGATCTCCACAATATCTGGCCCAAGAGAATCCAGATCAAAACAAACCCCTGATTCGCCAAGATCTGCCAGGAATGAAGACGAAGATCGATGCATATCTCTGGGACGAAACAAGGGTTTCGAATGGCCACTCAGCCGGCCACAGAAGCAAGGTCCTGGAGCGCTCCGTTGTTTTTCAAGTTGCAGGCATGGGTTTGGTTTTGCGGCCATTCACCTGGAAAACTTCTGAAGCTCCTGGCATAGCAGATTCCCCTCGCCCTTGTTTTCTTCTGCGTGTTGGGCCAAACACATCAAGGGCGGATCTGGAGGTGAAGCTCGCCAAAAGGCTCGAGATCAGAGATCTGGATATAAAAATCGCTTATGGGTTCAGAAACCACCTCGGAGGCGGGAATGTGTCAGGGTTTGGCTTTTTCGCTCACGCCAACATTGTCCCTCTTCTCACGAACTTTTCATGCAAAGACGGGGATCTCCCTGCTGCAGATCTAACCCATTTCATATCTGCATGGCCAAATCTCAGCAGACTTTGGATGGATCTACCCGTTCTGCGCCCAAAACTGATAAATAGTCGGCCAGATCTGGGACTACAGCCTGATTCCAGGCGACAGAACGAAGTCATCAACCCTAGATCGGGCAGAATCCCTGCAGATCTAGTTATGCAAAAGGGGAAACGAACCAAATCGGAGCCAGATCTGAAACTACGCCATCAACCAGAGCAGGTAACAAATCGTTGTTTTCAGATTCTGATTAATCCCCCTCAGGGGAAAACTCGTTTAGTTTGGGTACATGCAGGAGACACTTCCATGCATCTGAAACAACAAATAAGGGCAGAAATGGGATTCCCAGTTCAGGCCCAGCATCTGGTCAGTGGAAGGCGGTCCCTTCAGGACTGTAGACCGTTGGAAAGCTACGAGATTGGGCCAGGATCAATTATTACCTTAAATCTTAGATTAAGAGGGGGGGCTCTGCATCAGGGATAGACTAGCACCTCAGGGGGAGACAAAGGGAAAAAAGCTGCAGCCCAAAACCAACCAAAAGGATCCTACAAAAATATCTTACAGGGCAACAAGAATTCAGGGTCCGATCCGGGCAGCAAGATTTCAGGGCCCTCTCCAGGCCACGGCGGATCTCTGCCTAGGCCATACATAGTTGATCAATTAGAAGAAACCCCAGCATTAAACTTAGACTCGTCAGGGATCGATGATGTCGTCAAGGACTATGAAACACAAGCTCTAATCTGCCGGTTCAACAGCTTCTGGCCAAAACCCTTGGATCTATTCCATTGGATCTTCACCAAGTGGACCATGGAATGTGATATCCACCTATGTTCAAAAGGGTTCTTCATAGTAAAATTTATATCCAAGGAAGTCAGAGATACAGTCATAAGTTCAGGGCCATGGTTCTGGGGAACATCGGGGCTGTTTGTGACCCCATGGTTCCCTGATTTTGATCCAAATAAAATGACTGTAACCAAAATGCCAGTTTGGGTTAGACTATACAATCTTCCACTACACTTTTGGCATGAAGGAGTGCTGGAAAGTATAGGGAAATATGTCAAGACAGATCTGGAAAGGATCGATGAAAGGATCTACACTTTCGCACGGATCTGTGTGGAAGTAGATCTAAGTAAAGGGCTGTCGGACAGTATCAGGCTGGGCTACAAACAACAGAATTGGCTACAGGTACTAGATTATGAAAACACCGCCTTCAGATGCAGGCTCTGTAGGCAGACAGGACACTTACAAAACGCATGCCCAGAAGCCAAGAATAAAAAAAAGCAGAAAGGGAAGCAGAAAAAGGATGGCATTTCTCACCCCCAGATTCAGAGGACGAAGAATCAGAAGCAGCAGAGGAAGAGAACCCAGCAGAGAAAACCGAGGTATCTCAAGAAATGGAGAATCAGCAGGAAACCCCATCAGACAACAAGACAGAAAAGTCTAGCATGGCTCCCAGCACGGGAGGCAACAAACGGCACCATCTCTCAGACACTTCAGATTCAAACAAAGAACTTGGCCCTCAGAATACAGAAACATAGATAATCATTGCTTCGATCAAGCCCTCTCAAGGAGAGTGGCGTAAGGTCGAAAATAAAAAGGGGAGAAAAACTTGAAGCGTGAGTTCTGCTCACTGCCGGATTCCAGTTTTTTTCTGCCCTTTCTACTCTTTCCTCTTCTTCTTTTCTCTTTTTCCTATTCTTTTTGCACGTTAGTACGCTAACGTTTGCATGGGATGCAAAAGCACTTGAGCCCTTGCGGCAGCTTACGACATGTTTCAGTACATCTGCTAGTGTAACTTTTCATTATTTTTTAATAAAAAGTTACTGTTTTTTTTCTTTGGAAAAAAAAAATTAAAAAATATGTGTAAATCAATATATTATATAAATAAAATGGATTATAACTTTTTCTAAATTCAATGAATATAAACTTTAATGCAAAGGACCATTTTTTTAAATATTGTAACGTCAATCTTTACATCTTTTCAATTTCTCTGTTCCATAAAGTTAAAAATAACTCCATTTATCTAACTTTTATCATTTCTATAACTCAAAAACTTATGGAGTTAAGAAAATGAGTGGCTTTATTCCTTTATTATAAATTAAATAATTGTAACTTTTAGAGTAATTTTATGTAATTTGTAATTACTTGATAATTTAAATCAGATTAGATTTAATTTAATTTTGGATTTACTAAGTGTTAAGAGGGATCGCATATCTTTTTATTTTAAAAGAGGTTTATTTAGTATATCTGGAGTTACTATGAATTTAGACTAGTTTAGTTTCACTTTTTAAATAGGCTATATTCCACATAAATATCATGGGTCAATACCTTGAAGTTTTTTTTATTTTAATGTTTTTTTATTACTTTTATTACCATGAGTGAATACCATGAAATTATTTTTATTTTTAATTTTTAATTTTTATTTTGACTGCTGAAAATATAAGCATCAACATTATTTACTTTATTTTCTATTATATACTTTATGTCGCTATGATTGCAATGATCTCCAAACATTTCAATGCTATGATGAAATATAAATTTCTAATATATATATAACTTACAAGTTACATATATCATAATGAGAAAGCCACAACCATTCACTGGAACGGAGGGATAGGCTCCAACAGTAAAGCGGAGGCTATGGCTCTTGCTGGACTCTTAAAATTCTGCCTCTTTCTTGATATTCAGCAGGTCTCGGTATTTGGAGATTCGAAAGTTATGGTCGATTTCGTCTCAAGAAAAAATCACATTTTAGTGCCTCACCTGATTCGCTGAATGGATAGGATTAACTTTTTCTGGGGCTGCATGGTCGGAAGTTCTGTTAGTCACATCGGTAGGGACAAAAATATGCAAGCTGATTCTCTATCTAAATTGGACCTTCTATCTGTGCCAGGTTTATGGTTTTTGCATATTTTCTCTGATGGGGAAATCTTTTATATCCATGAACTTGCTCTCCTGGACTTCTAGGTTTGCTTATTTTTGTTTCTCTGGTTTTCCTTGGATCTTTTTTTATGCTCCTTCATGTCTTCTTTCTCAGCAGATTCCTGATGGGGAAATCTTTTATATCCATGAATTTGCTCTCCCGGACTTCTAGGTTTGCTTATTTTTGTTTCTCTAGTTTTCCTTGGATCTTTTTTGATGCTGCTTCATGTCTTCTTTCTCAGCAGATTCCTCATTTTCATGTCGTCTGCTTATGTATTTTTTGTGTGTCTGGTTGGCGATTTTGCTTATAACCTCTCTCTAGGTTTTCTGGATCTTGATACTTTGGGGACCTCCCAGACCTATATATCTTGGTTAGATTCTGTTATTATTAGTTGGATATGCCCTCATGCTGATTCATTTTTGACCAAATGTATTTTGGATCAATCTCAAATGTAAACATGTTTTTGAACTCTTATATCTCTCGTATAATATATTACAGCTTTTTCGTCCTTAAAAAACAAAAAACAAAAACTTACCAGTTACATATATCTAACTTACTAATGGTTACATATATGTAGAAAAATTACTAATTCCCTCTCAAATATTCCTTTTACAAAAAGGATATATCACTTTTTTTTTTAAATATAATTTCATTCAACCCACGGCCAACGTACCAATTCACATAATTGTTATCATAAATGTTATCGTAAAATTGACTTTGGCAGCTTTTAGATAGAGATGAATAATAAAATTTAATTGCTATTACAAATATCATCACAAAGTTGACTCGTGGAAAGCAAATTTGATTGATTATTCATGAGATAATTTGTTTTTTTTAATATAAAATTAACTCTAATTATTTCTTTTATATAAATTTAATATTTTATTATTTGAGTTTACTAGTGCTTTTACTTAATATAGAAGATAAAAACTTAATTATAGAAAAGATGTAATCTCTATTTTGTTTAAATATTTTAACTCAATCAAATCATGTTAAAGAAAAATTATTTAGTTCATATTATTAAAAATAAATTTAGGCTTAAAAAAAAAAAAATTGTTACAATGATTATAGATATTATTAATACCATATGCTTAAACAAATATATTACATTTGACTCTTTGTTTAACATTCTAAACCTAGGAAGAGGTCAAAATACTACATATATTTTACTTTGTTACAATATTATGGACTATTAATACCATGTGCCCAAACAGTTGTAATTCATTTGACTCCCTACTTAACATTCTAAACACATGAAGAGGCCAAAATACTACATATATTTTATTTTAATTTGATTTGTTCATACATCTAAACAAATGTACACCAATGCCATAGATTAATACCAAGGGCCAATACCATGTGCCCAAAAAAGGAAAACTATATATATACATACTAGTCTATATTCATCTTAAATCTAGATCTAAGAAGTACTAAGAGGGATCAAATATCTTGAGGTGCAAACCTTTTAGATTTGATCCCTCTTCGCACTTGGTAGATGTGGATTTAAGATGGATCTAGGCTAGTTTAATAATATCAAGTTTAATAAATGAAATGTTGAGTTTTTTATGAATATATTCTCAAAAAAAAAAGTATTAGGAATCATTGGAAAAAGAGTTGTTAGACATAACTTATACATGTCAAATTACAAGACTTGAACTTGGATGAGGAGGATCACAATGATTGAATGCAACCACCCAATAACTCAATTAATTGAATATTTATTTATTTATTTTTATAATAATATGTTGAATTTTTAAAGAGTATATATTTATTTTTTAAGTAAAATAAAACTAAAAATCTGTTAGGTCCTCATAATACTTAGTGTAGTGCCCCCCCTCGCCTCTCCCACCCCCATATTGTTATTGTTGTGCCCCATAGAAGTTCACTATTGTTATTATTGTGCCCATACATTATTATTGTTATGTAGGACCTAATTATATTGTGACCCTTTAGACTCCTATATATACAAACAAGGTCTGGTCATTTGTAGCATCCAAGAATTGTTCATTTACTTCATGTAAAGGAGGTTGCCCCTTCGAATAGGCTTATTTTCAAGTTGTTGAGCTATCTTTTCTTTTGTTTTGTGAATTGGTTGCATGACATTTGGTATCGTAGCTTTGGATACTAGGGTTTCACTGCTTCAAACAAGCCATATTGGAATTTTCACGATTGGAAGAAAGGAAACCTGAAGAAAGATTGCAAGTTTCAGAAGGGGAAAAAGAGAGACACACAACAGGAAAACAATCATGAAGTGAATGTGACTGGTGATGTGTTGCAAGATGCTTTGATTATTTCTTTAGAAAATATTACTGATGCTTGGGTGGTAGATTCAAAGACCTCATTCCATGCCACACATGATAGGAAACATTTTCATGATTATGTTCAAGGAGATTTTGGACAGGTTCATTTAGGTGATGATAAACCTTGTAAAATCATTGGAATGGGTAAAGTTTTCATAAAAGACTAGAATGGAAACCAATGGCTATTGAAGGAGGTAAGGCATGTTCCAGATCTAAAGAAAAATCTAATTTCAATAGGGTGGTTGGGAGGTGAAGGTTGTGTAACTACTTTTACAGATAAAACCTAGAAGGTCACTAAAGGAGCCTTGGTAATAGCAAAAGGAGAAAAGGTTGGTACATTGTATTTATGCAATGATATTTCTAATTATGTTAATGCTTTAACCTCTACAGGAGCAGATAAAGCATTGTGGCATCATAGGCTCAGGCACATCAGTGAGAAGGGGATGCAGATTCTTCACTCAAGAAATTTGTTGCGAGGTTTGAAGCATGTTGATTTAGAATTTTGTGAGAATTGTGTTTATGGAAAACAGAAGAGAGTCAGATTTCTGAGAGTTGGGAAAGAAAAGAAGAACGAAAAACTAGAGTTTGTGCATACAGATGTATGGGGACCTTCTCAGGTATAATCTCTTGGTGGCTCTTGCTATTATGTTACTTTTATTGATGAGGCAACCAGGAAAACTTGGATTTACTATATTCGAAATAAATCTGATGTATTTGATACTTTCAAGAAATGGAAAGCTTTGGTTGAGAATGAGACTGGAAAAAGGTTGAAGTGTCTCAAATCAAAAAAGGGAGGTGAATATTGCAACAATGTGTTTGATAAGTACTTTTTAGAGCATGGAATTAGTAGAGAGAAAACAGTTACAGGAACACCACCAGAAAATGGTGTGTCAGAAAGGATGAGCAAGACAACATGGAGCATGCATGGTGCATGAGATTGCATGCAAAATTGTCTTTACAATTTTGGGCAGATGCTGTAGATACTGTTGTTTATCTAATAAACAGAGGGCCTTCAATTTCCTTGGATGGAGGTATTCCAGAGGAGGCATGGATAAGTAAAAAGGTAAAGTACTCTTTTTTAAAGACTTTTGGTTGTGAAGCCTTTGTCCACATTAATAAAGAAAATATAAAAAAAACTTGAGGCAATATCAAAGAAATGTACCTTTATCAGATATGGTGTTAATGATTTTGGTTATCACTTATGATTATGAAAATCACAAAATCATTAGGAGTAGAGATGTCATATTCAATGAAAAGGTCTTGTATAAGGATCATAAACAAGAAAACAAATAGGAAAAAGAAAATAGAGAATACATAGTGCTTAATGAGATCACAGAAAAAGTAAAGGTGCCTGAAAATAAAAATGATCAATAGCCAGAACAACAACAACAACCACAATAGCAACAAGCACCTCAAACACGTGAAAGTGGTGTTAGAATATCTAGTAGGATAAGTAGACCCATTGAACGATACTCTCCTTCATTATATTATGTATTGTTGACTGATTCTAGTGAACCGGAAGGTTATGAAGAAGCAGTGCAGGTAGAAACTAGGAAGAAGTGGGAGTTAGCCATGAAAGAAGAGATGGACTCCTTGGTACATAACCAAACTTGGGACTTAGTCAGGTTGCCTGCAAGTAAAACAACATTGTAGAATAAATGGGTTTACAGGTTGAAGGAAGAAGATGGATGTAGAAAAAGGTATAAAGTTAAACTTGTGGTGAAGGGGTTTGCACAGAAGAAAGGTATTGACTTTGATGAAATATTTTCTCATGTTGTTAAAATGACTTCAATCAGAACTATTTTAAGTCTAATAGAAGCAAAATATTTTCATCTTGAGTAGTTAGATGTAAAGACGACCTTTCTCCATGGGGATTTGGAGGAAGAGATCTATATGTAGCAGCCACACGGATATGAGGTCAAAGGGAAGGAGAAACTAGTGTGCAGGTTGAAGAAGAGCTTGTATGGCTTAAAACAGGCTCCAAGGCAGTGGTATCTAAAATTTGACAGGTTTATGTCTGAACAAGGTTATACTAGATGTCACTCTGATCATTATGTTTATCTCAAAAGGCAAAATGATGGAAACTATATTATATTGCTATTGTATGTAGATGAAATGCTTGTTGCATGGGTCTAACATGAAGTAAATAAATGTGCTCAAAGGAAAATTGAAAAATTCATTTGCAACAAAGGATTTGGGTGCTACAAAACAAATCCTTGGTATGAGAATAACTAGAGACAGGAAAAATCGCAAATTAACATTGTCTCAGAGTGAGTACATACAAAAGGTGTTGGAAAGATTTAATATCAAGAACGCAAAACCAGTTACTACACCTTTGGCTAGTCATTTCAAACTAAGTAAGGAGATGTGTCCCAAGGTTCAGGAAGAAATGGATTATATGTCTAAAGTTCCATATGCATCAGCAGTTGGAAGCTTAATGTATGCAATGGTCTGCACAAGGCTTGATATTGCACATGCAGTGGGATTCGCATGCAGGTACATGAAAAATCCAAGAAAAGAACAGTGGATGGCAGTAAAGTGGATTCTCAGGTATTTGAGAGGTACCGCATATCAAGCATTACGGTTTGGTGGTTCAAATATTGCTCTATAGGGATATGTTGATGCAGATATGGTAGGTGATAAAGATAATAGGAGGAGCACCATAGGGTATGTGTTTACTGTAGGTGGAATAGTTGTGAGTTAGATTTCAAAATTGCAAAGTGTTGTTGCACTTTCAATGATAGAAGAAGAGTATGTTTCTTCTATAGAGGCTAGTAAAGAATGATTTGGTTACAAAGGTTTCTGGATGAATTGGGTAAGAAGCAGGAGTTGGGTAGGTTATACAGTGATAGCCAGAGTGCCATTCATCTTGCAAAGAACTCAACATTTCATTATAAGACTAAACATTTACAACTCAAGTACGATTATATACAGCCAGTGTTGGAAGATGGACAGTTGAAGCTGGACAAGATACACACTATCCATAATCCTACAGATATGTTAACAAAAGTTGTAACTAGGGAGAAATTGAGATTCTGCTCAGTTTCAATTGATCTTCAAGTATGTTGATGAAGATAAGAAATAACTAGGTCCAAAGTGGATTCATTGTATAGCAAATGAATTAGCAGTGGAGTTGCTATCATCAATCTCCAAGTGGGAGATTGTTGGGTGTGGATCCTAATTATCTTCTTTATTCATAGGTATCGCTGCATTGGACCCTAGTTCGTAATGGGGCAGAAATGCCACCCATCGTTTAATTTCTGTCAAGGGGGTCCAAAGGAGGACAACAACGATTTTATGAGGTCCCCCTTGGCAAGGGTTTGAGGGCAACGCCCACAAAAGTAAAACTAGATGTAAAATTTCCTTGTAAAGTGTTGTAATTTCATAATCAATCTAGGTTGTTTATTAGGTGGAGATCTAACGGTAGAAGTTATGTTTAATTTATGGTTTTTTTCCCTAGAAGGAAACCCCACACTATATATGAGGGAATTGTATTGCGGCTGAATATATCTATATTCTAAGCGAGAAAGATAGAAGAGATTGTATGAGAGCGAAGAGGGAATTACAGCAGATCTACTGTAGGTTGTATCTCTTCATTTTTCTGGATAATATAAAAGGAAGTACTGATTATTTCGCTGTGGACGTAGACCAAATTGGGTGAACCATATATATATTTTGCCTCTCTTGTTTCATGCATTTTCTGTGTTTGTGTTTCTGCAATATTTTATGTGTTCCATTTCTCTGTAATATATAATTTTCTAACACTTGTGTTGTCATGGGGTTTAAAGGACTTGTCGAATATGGTAGAGGTGCTCTTCCCAACTCTGGCTGAAAATCAATATGTCATCTAAATACACCATCATGAATGTATTGGTGAAGGGTCGCAAGATGACATCCATCAATATCATGAAGGTTACGAGGGCATTCGTCAACCCAAAAGGCATAGCCAACCATTCGAAAAGGCCCTTCTTGGATATGAAAGCAGTCTTCCACACATCAGAGGGTTCGATAGGCACCTGGCCCCCTTCAAGTCAATCTTGCTGAAATATTTGGCCCCCTTGCGTGGGCCTAGAAGGTCATCAATCTATGGGATTGAGTACCTATTCTGGGCAGTGATCTTATTCAGTGCCCGATAGTCAATATAGAGTCTCCAGGTCTCATCCTTCTTCTATACCAATACAATCAGGCTCCCACAGGGTGATGAGATTGGCTTGATGTTCCCTTTCTGCAACGGCTCCTGAATCTTCCTCTTGATCTCATCGTTCTCCAGAACAAAGAGTCGATAGATCGGTCCATTGGGTAACGGCGCGCCCGGGATCAAATTGATGGAGTGCTTTACCTGATAGCGCAAAGGTACCCCTGTCGATGAGGCAAAAATGTCCCTGTACTCCTCCATGACCTTGTCCATCTGTTGTTGTTGTGTGGAGGAGCCCTTATCTAGAAGTCATGGCCACAACCTTCTTCTTGCGCTAAGGGTGAATCGTAAGAAAAACAAATTTCCTGGTCTGGGAAATTATCTTACTGCATTGCTTTGTAGTGATCAAAGAGATGGTAGTAGGAGGGGCTACCTCTGGTATCCTATACAACATATTGCCCAAAGTAATAATCATATAGCGAGTATAGACTCATATAAAGCATGTTGCTTCCACAAGTATTATTTTCCTAATAATACATCACAAATTTCAAGAGGGCCAACATCACACAGAACCTCATTTGTGAAGAGCTTGATGTTGTAGGGAAGGCAACCCTGCTAGCTGACACGGAGAGCTCGTCCTTGGTGAAGCCACCTAATGATGTATGACTACGGAAGTGCTCTCATCAATAGGCCCAACCACTTCACGACCTCTACTGAAATGAGGTTCTTTTGGTAGCAGAGAACCTTTCACCAACATCTATGAGTGGAAGAGGAATTCCCACTCCTCTAGATCTTCAGGATCATTCTTCTAGATCTTGGTGGTGGCCACGGTGGCACTGGGCTCCACATCAATAATCTGCTTCCCTTTGTCATTCCCCTTGTTAGGTTATGACTCGGAGTCAGAACATGCATCTGATTCAGAAGCCTTCAGCTCGACCACTAGACACTGCTTGGCTCGACACTCATTTTGTTGTGAGTGGAGCTCTTATGGAACTAACACCATTTTCCCGTGTCCTTCTTTTTCTTTGTGGTGTTTTTCTTTTCTTGTAGCTTCGATGGGTTTTCCTAGGTTGCCTTGCCTTGGCTTTGTGGTTTAGGGGCACATTTCCTTCTTTCAGATTCCTGGATCCAAAGTCTCTCTTCTTTTCTTTAAACTTTTTCTCAATATTGTTAGTATATCGGTATGTTATGTCAAGCGAGGAGATGTCCAAGAACTCCATCTCGTCCTGGATGTACTTGTGTAGACAGTCAAGGTACTTGAGTACCAAATGTCACTCAAGGATCTAGGTGGATATCGGTGGCCACCCACCTATTCCACCTAGACCCCCCAATCAATTTCATCTTTTTCCTTGTTCATTTCAGCATTTACTATTTTTAGCAATTTTTTGGATCTTGAATTTCCAGAACATTTTTGACCCCCTAAACGGTGTTTTTTGGGGTTTGTGGCAAGCCCATAGCCATTGGCATGGGTCTACGACAAAACCTGTTGTACTCGGCGAGACCTTCCCAACAAGATATCATACAAATAGAGATAATATGACCAAGTTACGACCCCGGGCAGTTGGCTGCCCAACTAACCCCAACAAGGCCCACAAACTCTTGGTGTTACATCTCCTGGGGTTAGGGTTTTGGTTGTTTATGGTCTGCTCATGTTTTCCAATAATAAATAGGCTCTTGAGCCTCATTGTAACATAGTTCAGAGGCATGTAGCCACCACATCTCTTCTCAGAGATAAGCTACCATCACCCAAGCTATCGTATTTCCATTCTGTTTGTAAACATAGTTCAATATTCTTATGTTAATGAAATGAAGTGTTTTTCTGCTGCATCTCTGTGTTTATGATTATATTTGTAAGTTGTTGTGTTCATGTTTAAGTTTGGATCAGTGGTATCAGAGCGGTCCGCTCTTTCTCTGTTTTTCTTTGCATGTCCCCAATGAGGTCAGGGTATAAGGAGTTAGGGCTTGATTTGGTTGAACCATTGCAAGATTAGCGTTGCAAAACCTGACAACCTCCCATGGCGGAAGAAAAGAAAGACGAGGGGGTAGAAGATCCTGTCAAAATGTTGCTCAAGCAGGAAGCCCTCAAACGACAGAGGGATGCGATGATGGATAACTTTACCCAGTTCCTTCGACGACTACCCATAGGCGATGCATCTTCATCCAGCAGCCACTTTGGAGGTGTCACTCCTTTTAAGGTACAAATTAACTTCAATATTCCCATATTCGAAGGCCTTATAGATGCAGACGCTGTAGATAAATGGTTAAATCTATTGGAAGGATATTTTTAAGTTCATGACATTTCCAATCAGGAAAATATTACTTTTGCACTTCTCAAAGCCGCCCCACACGTCAAGGACTGGTGGGAAACCTACTATGAACAAAAGGACGAGAGTGAACCCTCGTTGTTTTTAGTTGCACCCACTTGGAATTCTTTCTGAGATGCCATCAAGGAACAATATTACCCTGTCGAGAGCTAAGAACACAAATACAGAAAGTGGACCGCGTTATGGCAAGGAAGGGACCAAGATGTGCTAGAGTTCACAAATATTTTCCATACCCTTCACACAAAGTTGGGTATCAAGGATACTGAGAGGCATTTGGTGCTCAAGTACCACGTCTATCTACACAAGTACATCCAAGACGAGATGAAGTTCCTGGACATTTCCTTGCTCGGCATGGCATATCGGTACGCTGTCAAGATTGAGCCCAAGTTTAAACAGAAGAAGAGGGACTTTGGATCTACAAATCAAAAGCAAGGAAAAGGTGCACCCAAACCACAAAACAAAGGACCAAGCCAAGGCGGGGCTACCCAAGACAGCCCGTGAAAGCCGCAAGCAAAGAACAACACCACGAAGACGAAGAAGAACACGGGAAAATGGTGTGAGCTCCATAAGACTTCCACTTACAATATAAGTGAGTGTCGAGCCAAGCAGTCATTAGCAGCAGAGTTGAAGGCTTCGGAATCAGATGCAGGTTCCGAATCTGAATCAGAACCTAATAAGGGAACTGAGAAAGGGAAGCATATCATTGATGCAGAGCCCAGTGCCATCATGACCACCACCAAGATCCAAAAGATTGAGCCTGAAGATCTAGAGGAGGGGGAATGCCTCTTCCACTCACATATGTGAGTGAAGGGTTCTCCGTTGCAGTTCATTGTCGACAGTGGGAGCCAAAAGAACCTCATTTCAATAGAGGTCATGAAGAAGCTAGGCCTAAAGACTGCAACACATCCATGGACATACACCATCAGGTGACTTCACCAAGGATGAGATCTTCGCGTCAGCCAGCAGTGTCGCCTTCCCTACAACATCAAGCCCTTCATAGATGAGGTACTATGTGATGTTGCTCCTCTTGAAGTTGGTGATGTATTGTTAGGACAACCATACTTGTGGAAGCGACATGTTGTATATGAGTCTAGACCTCACTCTGTGATTATTACTTTGGCTAATAAGTTGTACAGGATACCGGAGGTAGCCCTACTGCCATCTCTTTGATCACTGCAAAGAAATGTAGTAAGATCATTTCCCAGACCAGGAAATTTGATTTCCTTATGATTCGCCCCCAGGGAAAGAAGAATGTTTTGGCCACGACTTCTAGGTAGGGCTCCTCTGCACAGCAACAACATATGGACAAGATCATGGAGGAGTACAAGGATATTTTCGCCTCACCCAGAGGGGTACCTCTGCACTATCAGGTCAAGCACTACATCGATCTGATCCCGAGAGCGTCGCTACCCAATGGACTGATCTATCGACGCTCTATTCTGGAGAACGATGAGATCAAGAGGCAGATTCAGAAACTATTGCAGAAAGGGCACATCAAGCCAAGCTCATTACCTTGTGGGAGACCGATTGTATTAGTACAGAAGAAGGATGGGACCTGGAGGCTCTGTATTGACTATCGGGCGCTGAACAAGATCATTGTCTGGAATAGGTACCCAATCCCATGGATTGATGACCTTCTGGACTAGCTCAAAGGGGAAAAATATTTCAGCAAGATTGACTTGAAGTCAGGTTATCACCAGATACCTATCGAACCCTCTGATGTGTGGAAGACTGCCTTCAAATCCAAGGAGGGAATTTTCGAATGGTTGGTCATGCCATTCAAATTGACGAACGCCCCTGCAACCTTCATGAGACTGATGAATGACATATTCCGACCCTTCACCAATGCATTCGTGGTGGTGTATTTAGATGAAATCTTGATCTTCAGCCAAATTTGGGAAGAACGCCTCCACCATATTCGACAGGGCCTTCAAACGCCGCAACAACACAAGTTGTGTGCTAACTTGGAGAAATGCACCTTTGGCCTAACCCAGGTTCAATATCTGGGATACATCATTGATGAGCAGGGTGTACATGTGGACACATCTAAGATACAAGTTATTTGGGATTGGCCAGCCCTAACCATTCTAACAGAGCTCCACATATTTGTGGTTCTTGCCAATTTCTACTATAGGTTCATGTTGGGGTTCTCTCATATCACTTAGCCTTTAAGTCAAGTCACTAAGGGCAGAGTGAAAGCAATTTTTTTTTTGGTCGAAAACCCAACAAAAATCATTCTCCAAGTTGAAGAATCGCGTTTGTTCTGCACCAGTGCTCACATTACCAAACCTGCAACAACCATTTGAGATTGAGATAGATGCCTCGGACTATGCTATTGGTGCGGTTCTTACTCAGCATGGGCATCCAATGGCTTATCACAGTGACACACTTTCAGACACAGTCCAAAAGTACCCCACTTACAAAAAATAAATGTATTCCATTGTGCAGGCTTATCGTCAATGGAAGCATTACATTCTAGAGGAGGAAACAGTCATCGACACAGACAATGAACCTCTACAGTTCATACAGACACAAGGAAATTTGTAGAACGACCACCATCATAAATGGTCCACCTATCTACATAGTTCCATTTGAACATTAAGTATAAGAAGAGTAAGACCAATAAAGTTGTTGATTTCCTCAGCCGACTATCGATCATGGCGCTGATCACTAGGCTCAATTCCTGTGAGCACGGGACATCGGGGTGGCCGCATCTTTACAAGAGCAATCCACTCCTAGAAGGGAAGAAAGTTCTAAATTTTTACCTTCAGGATGCACTACTATGCCACCTGGGACACATTGGTGTTCCTTCAAGTCAGTGTGCCAAGATGATATGGGAGACGCACTACAGTTAGGTTGTTGGACATTTCAGAGTAGAGAAAATAATGGTGGTATTGCAGAAGTATTTTTACTGGCCAAAATTTCATCAAGATTTTGGGAAGTACATTAAATTTTGCACCACCTACGCCATTGTCAAACCAACTATCAAGAAGCAAGGGATGTATACTCCTTTACCTACTCCTAGGAGACCTTGGGAATCTGTCTACATGGATTACATGTCGGGCCTTATCAACGGTTGTCCAAAAATCCACACCTCACCTAAATGACAAATAAGGAATAGCATAGCTAATTCATGAATACTTAAACTAACTCTTAGAGATATACATAAAGAATTGAACTTAAAATATCTCAAACTTGAAAGAAATATCTTATAAATATCTTAAATTCATGAATACTTAGACTAACTCTTAGAGATATGCATAAAAAGTTGAACTTTAAAATATCTTAAACTTGAAAGAAATATCTTATATATTATTATCACCATTTAAATTAACTCTTTAAAATTTTCTCCATTTCGTCTTATATAAAATTAAAATCAATAACATTTAAAATTTATGTGTAAATCAATAGATTGTATAATTATATATTATTAAAATCAGTCTCATAAAATATAATTATTAAAATGAGTCCCATAAAAAAAATTTAAATCAATGACATTTAAAAAATATTTGTAAATCAAAATATTTTACAGATGTATATCAAATTCAAATCGGTCACATCAAAAGCAATTGCAAATCAACATATTGTATAAATTTAAAAATATTTGTAAATCAATATATTATATAAATAAAATGGATTATAACACATTTTCTAAATTCAATGAATATAAACTTTAATCCAAAAATTATTTAACCATATGCCATTTTTTTAAATATTGTAACGTCAATCTTTACATCTTTTCAATTTCTCCCTCCAGTAAAGTTAAAAACAACTCCTTTTATCTAACTTTTATCATTTCTATAACTCAAAAACTTCCATAGATTATGGAGTTAAAAAAATGAGTTGCTTTAGTGTAGCTTTTACCATGATATTAAGTAAGTTGTAATTATTTAATAATTTAATTTAGTTTGGATTTACTTTAATTTTAGATTTACCAAGTGTTAAAAGAGATTAAATATCTTTTTATTTTAAAAGAGGTTTGTTTTGTATGTTAAAAGGGATTAAATATATTTTCATTTTAAAAAATGTTTATTTTGTATATTTGGAATTACGATGAATTTAGACCGGTTTAAATTCACTTTTTAAATAAGCTACATTCCATATGAATACCATTGGTCAATACCATGAAGTTAGAAATATTCTTATGTTTTATTAATTTTATTTTTATTTTATTTTAATTTTATTTTTTATGTAATTTGACAAAGTCAAAATGTTTATGGACTAACAATACACCACCTGCCTATCAACATGTGCTTAGCTCAAGTGGTAGGAATGGTGGTTTGCTATTCCATCCACCTTGGTTCAAGTCCCAAGAGACATTGTCCATCATAATAAAACTGAAAGTATAAGCTTCCTATTGGAATTTAAGATCCCGACTCCAATTACAATGATTTCCAAATATTTCAATCTTATGCTAAACTATAAATTTTTAATATATAAAAATTGTTACATATATCCAGAAAAATTACTAATATGCAACCCACGACCAGCGTCACCTTCTTTTTAATATATTTTCATGCAACCCATTACCAATTCACATGGAAGATAGCATAAATGTTTCCTTGAATGGTTAAGAAAATATTTTTATTTTCAATATCAATCTAACTAATAGTGTTCGGAAGAGGAAACAGAGGGCTATCACAGGAAGAAATTTTAGACCTTGAGAGCTGGAAATCATAAAGGCACAATAGTTTCAATATCAAGCTCCAAAAAGCAGGAAAAAAGGTGAGTATTTTTTTAATTTGCATAACTTTTGTTTGAAAAATCAGTCTGAAGTGATTCAAAGGACATAGTAAAATGTAAATATCATTATTTGGTTCCAATATGCCTCGCAACAAGAAAATGGATACTCCCATTAAGCAACTAGAAATCTCTAATATGATGCCTAAAAAAGAGGAAGAAATGCAACATGATATATCAAACTTACAAGACCAAGTGGAACAAATTTCGCTCTCGCAAAGAGTAACAAAAAATGAATTGGAAGTGATGATGAATGTCAAGATCGATGGTTTAAAAGCATACATGGGAGTTTTTAAAGTAGACATGAACGTGATGAATGTCAAGTTGGAAGGGCTAACAAAGTTGCTACAAGAAAGGCTTCCTACTGATAACAAGGTAATCCATAAAAATCATGAGGAAAAAAAATATGAGCGTTGATTTTAGAGACTCCAACGTTGGGTTTAAGAACAACCACATTCCAAGGATAAACATGAGGAAGCCTTATGTCAAGGATCTGGTAACATATATACTAAAGATGGATCAATTCTTTGATATACATGATGTGCAACACACACAAAAGGTACGGATTGCAACTTTATATTTAGAACTCAATTAGTTTGTGTGGTATCGACGGCTTTGTTCTCATAAATCACTTGTAACTTGATCATTTTTTATGGAAGAATTGATAGCACATTATGAGGATACAAATAGAAAAGACTTATTTAGCCAATTGATAAATTTCAAACAAAAGGGTGCAATAGCAGAGCATATTGAAGAAATCGAAAGATTGCATATAAAGATAATTGATATTCCTCAGGAGCATATAATTAATGTCTTCATAGGGACTTTAAAAGACTATATCCAACATGATGTTCTCCTTTGGTAACCTAAGTCATTGGAGAATGAATTTAGGGTGGAAAGAACAATTAAAAGCAAATTTATGAAAAAAAATAAGTTTACCACTCATAACTATAAATATGGAAGTGTTGTAGCTCCAAGCCTTCCACAACCTACAAGGTTGACACCACAACAGTTGGAGGAAAAAATAGAAAAAGGGATTTGTTATAGTCGTGATAGAAAATACAATAAAGGTCATAAATGTACTGAGAAGAAATTATCTTACATAGATTGTGAAGAGGAAGAAGAAAATGAACAAGAAACATCAAAAGAAGAAGATATACACCAGGAACCAACACTAGGGTATGAAAAAAAAGAAATGAATCCTACCATATCTGGTAATGCATTGGCGGGAATTATCACTCCTCAAACTCTCAAGATAGAAGGATATATCAAGAAGAAAAAGGTAATAGTATTGATTGATTCGCGTAGTACCTATAATTTTATTCATTGTAAGATAACCAAGGATTTAAATTTCTTTCTATATTTAGAACCAAAGTGTCAAGTGATGGTTGGAGATGGAGGAACTATAAATTGTCCAGGGAAATTCCATAATATCAATCTAAAAAGGGGGAATATGTATTGAATATCTCAATGATTGTCATTCTAATTTGTGGTGCTAATGTTGTATTAGGAGTCCAATGGTTACAATCATTGGGGATGATAGCTTTTAATTTTCAAGATCTTTTTTGAAATTTTTCTACGAAGGAAGGGAAATTGAATTAAGGGGTATCATTGGGAAATATGGTAAGATAATCTGCTTGTTATGCAACCAACTCACAAAATAGAAGAGTGAGATAAATCAACGACTTCAAAAGTAGCCTCTTTGAGGGGACAACCTCATTTACATTACACAAATGAACAATTATTGGGTGATTGAAATGACAAGACCTCCTTTCTATATATAGGAGTTTAAGGGGTCACAATATAATCAGAGTCAACATACAACCTCATTTACATTACACAAACGAACAATTATTGGATGATTGAAATGACCAGACCTCCTTTCTATATATAGGAGTTTAAGGGGTCACAATATAATCAAAGTCGACATAACAATAATAATGTAAGGGCACAACAATAATAATAGTGGGCTTCTATGGGGCACAATAATAACAATATAGGGACAACATGGGCATAACAATAACAATAAGGGGCTACAATGACAATAATAATAAGGGAATACACTAGTATTATAGGGACCTAACATGTCCCTCTCCTTCAAAAAGTGTTTTCCTCAATGCTTGAGTAGTTCTGGATGCTTCTATATAAAATTCCCATCCTCCCATGTGGAATCTTCCATGGGGAAGTTCTTCCACTTGATGAGATACTCTGAAATTGGTCAATTTCGTAGCTGTCGAGTTCTTGTTTCAGTGGTTGCTTCAAGTTCCAATATGATTTTTCCTTCCTCATCAAGTTCTGGAAATATTGTTTGAATTGTGAGATTGTCACCTATAACCTTCTTTAAGCATGAAAGATGGAAAACTGGGTGCACTCAGGAAGATGCTTGAAGTTCCAATTTGTATGCCATAGTACCAATCTTTTGCAACACCTTGTACGAACCATAATACTTTGGTGATATATTATCCTTCTTAGCTTGCTTGAGGGACATTTGTTTGTATGGTTGTAGTCATAGAAACACCCAGTCACCTAAATCTATTCTGCACCAAAGTCAGGTTATCATTTAAGAGTTGGAGAACTTTTTGTTGACGCTCGATGTGATCTTCCACTGCTTGAACCTTAGAATTTTCTCTTAAATATGATGTGATGGATGGTGGATGATATCCATAAAGTGCCATAAATGGGGTCATTTTTGTTGCAGTATGGAAGGAAGTGTTATACCACCATTCAGTGAGAGGCAACCACTTGACCCATTGTGTCTGTTTATCAAATATAAAGAAACGAAGATATCCTTCCAAACATTTGTTCACTATCTCAGTTTTCCCATCAGATTGAGGATGATAAGATGAGCTATGAGCTAACTGAGTACTGAGATAAGAAAATAATTTTGTCCAAAAATTTATAGTGAAAATAGGATCTCTGTTGCTTACAATAATATTTGGGTTTCCATGTAGCTTTTGAATTGTTTCCATAAATGAAGTAGCAATTGTACTCGCTTTAAATGGATGAGATAATGCACAAAAGTGTGCATACTTAGTAAGTCTATCAACTATGACCATGATGATACTCTTTCCTTCAGACTTGGGTAAACTTGTGATAAAATCCTGCCAATGTTGACTTGGAATGGATAAAGGTTGTAATAGACCCGAGGTCTTAATTGTCTCAACTTTATTTTGTTGGCAAACCAAGCATTCCACCACAAATTTTTGAATATCAGATTTAAGGCCATCCCAAAAAAATTCCTTCTTAACCTTGTGGTAAGTTTTTAAAAATATGGAATGCCCTCATAAGGGATATGTGTGAAATTCCAAAAGAATCTTTTGTTTGAGTTGGGAATTCTTACATAGATATAAGCGATCCTTGTACCATAATGAATCATTTTTCCAGCTAAATGTATCAGATGTATTAGGATCTTGCTACAACTTTTGAATGATTTCCCACACTTCTTCATCATACTTCCATTCATCCTTTGCTTCGTTTATCCAATCTGGTTGGATAATAGAAATGACACAAATCAATGCTTCCACATCCTCATCCTTTCTTGAGAGTGCATCTGCAACAACATTTTGCTTCCCTTTTTTGTAGATGATTTCAAGTTTATAACCCAACATCTTTGTGACCATTTTTTTGCTCTTCTGATGATTCTTTGTTCTAAAAAGTATTTTAGGACCTATCATGATCCATTTTTATCTTGAAGTGTCTTCCCATTAGGTAAGGTCACCATTTCTTAAGTGCATGTAGTATTGCCAACATTTCCTTCTCATAAATAGATTTGTGTAAATACTTTCCTTTGAGTAGACAATTCTCAAAAGAAATGGGTCTTTCTTCTTGCATTAAAACAACACCAATTCCATTTCTTGAGGCATCACATTCCACAATAAAGGTTTTTGTGAAGTATGACATAGCTAATACTAGTGCTTGGCACATTGCCTCTTTAATATGTTCAAAGGCTTTCGTTGCTTCTGAAGTCCAATAAAATGCATCTTTATTCAGTAATGATTTTAGAGGTTTTGCTATTCTCCCATAATTATTAACAAACTTGCGATAATACCCTCTCAACCCGAGAAATCCTCACAGATGCTTTATGGATGTGGGGATTTTCCATTCCTTAATGGCTTTAAGTTTTCTAGGGTCTACCTTAACACCTTAATGAGATACAATATGATCCAAATATTCCAGCTCTCGTACTCCAAAGAAACATTTGGAGTTTTTTACATATATTTTTTTCTACTCCAACAGTTTGAGCACTCTATCAACATGTTGAACATGATCCTTCCAAGACTTGTTGTAGATTAGTATATCATCAAAAATACTAACACAAATTTTCTAAGTAAGGGTTTGAAAATGGAATTCATCAAACCTTGAAATGTATAAGGTGCATTGGTAAGGCAAAAAGGCATGACCAAAAATTCATAATGACCCTCATGAGTTCTAAATGTTGTTCTCGGCATGTCTTCAGTCTTCATTTTGATTTGATAATATCTTGAATGAAGGTCCAACTTGGTGAAATAAATTTCTCCATGCAATTCATCCAATAATTCATAAATGATAGGAATAGGAAATTTATATTTAATAGTGAGCTTGTTGAGCTCCCTATAATCCGGACACACGCGTCATGATCCATCCTTCTTGTGCACCAATACTACTAGAGCAAAGAAAAAACTTTGACTAAGTTGAATTATACCAGCTTCTAGCATTTATGTAACCATACGTTCAATTTCACTATTTTGGGCATAAGGATATTTGTAAGGCCTGATGTTTGGAGGAACACTTCCTGGAATCAAATGAATAGCATGATCATGATCACGAATAGGTGGGAGGCCTTTGAGAGTCTCAAATGCCTTGGAATGATTGTCCAATACCTTTTGGAGATCTGGAGAAATAGATGATTTAGATGTGGGAACCTCTAACATTCATAATTGTGCAATTACACCACGTTGTTCTTTCTTTAGAAGCTTTTTCATGCCCTTAGAGCTGATTATCTTTCTTGGTTTCCCTGTGATACCCCTTAATTCAACTTCCTTTCCTTCTGAACTAAAATAATATAATAATATTATTATTATTATTATTAAATTAAAAAAATAATAAATATATATATTAATAATAATAATTAAAAAATAAAAAATTAAAATAAAAAAAAAATCACAAGAAAATTTCTTGAAAATTAAAAGTTATCATACCCAAAAATTGTAGCCATTGGACTCCTAGTACAACATCAACACCACCCATTGGAATGGAAAGCATTGGACTATTAAACACATATTATCCCATGGATAGCTTGATATTATGGCACTTTCCAAAGCAATTTATGGTTCCTTCATTTGCAACCATCACTTGACACTCTAGTGCTGGATATAGGAAGCAATTCAATTCCTTCACTATCTTACAATGAATAAAATTATGGGTACTGCCCGAATCAATCAACACTATACATTTTTCTTCTTGATATGTCCTTCTATCTTGATAGTTTGAGGAGTGGTAATTCTGACCAATGCATTACAATGTATGGTTGGATTCATTTCTTCTTTCTCTAGGGTTTATTCCTGATGTGTATCCTCTTATTTTGATGTTTCTTGTTCATTTTCTTCTTTCTCTTCACAATCTATGTAAAATAATTTCTTCTCAACACACTTATGACCTTTAGTGTATTTGCTATCACAACTGTAAAAAAGCCCTTTTGCTATTTTTTCTTCCAATTGTTGTTGTTTCAACCTTGTAGGTTGTGGAAGGCTAGGGGAAACAACACTTCCATCTTTATAGTTGTGATTCGTAGGCTTCCTTGTTGCCATACTTTTTCTTTTAATTTTTCTTTCCAACCTGAATGCCTTCTCCAATGAATCATGTTCCCAAAGGTGAACCTCATGTTGGATGTTATCCTTTAAATTCCCTATGAACACATCAATCCCATGCTCATCTGGAATATCTTTTATCCTTATATTCAATTTTTTTAAGTCCTCAATGTGCTCCACCATTGGACCCTTTTGTTTGAGATTCATCAATTGGCTAAAAAAAGTTTTGCTTTTTGTATCCTATAATGTGTTATCATTTCTTCTGTAAAAATTTTCCAAGTGACAATTTGTTTACGAGAGAAAAGCCATCGATACCATACAAACTGATTGGGTACCAAATATAAAGTCACAATGTGTAACCTTTGTGTGTTTTGCACATTATTGAGATTGAAATATTACTCCATCTGTAGTATCCATGTTACAGGATCCTTGCAATCAAACTTCCTCATATCGATCTTTGGAACATGGTGGGTCTTCAATCCAATGTTAGGAGTCTATGAAATCATGACTGACATTTCTTTTGTTCTCATCATGAGTTTCCTCTACTACCTTTTTGCCATTAGGAAACATTTCTTGTAGCAACTTTGCCAAACCTCCTTTCAAACCTTCCATGTCTTTCTTCAAATCTTCAATGTTTACTTCTAAACCATCCATCTTAACTTCCACACCATTCATCTTAACTTCCACGCCTTTCTTTAAACCATCCATCTTAGCTTCTGTTAATTTTGTGAGAGTGAAATTTGTTGCACTTGGTCTCGTAATTTTGATATATCATGTTGCATTTCTTCCTCTTCTTCATGAGTCATGCTAGAGATTCCAAGTTGCTTACTAGGTGTTTCCATTTTCTTTCTTCAGGGAATCAATTAATGATAAATATGTTTCACTGTGCCCTTTGAATCACTTCAAACATTTTTTTCAAACCAAACTTATGCATTTTTTTAAACAGACTACACACCTTGTTTTCTCTTTATAGGAGCTCGATATTGAATCTGTTGTATATTTGTAATTTCATATCTCCAAGGTCTGAAATTTTGTCTTGTGATAGCCCTCTATGTCCTATTTCCAAACCCATAAGTCTGATCTAGATTGCATTCTCAAAGAAAGAGTTATGTCAAATATACCATGATGATCTGATTATAGACTGGTTCAATAGAGCAAATGTGTAAGAAGTGCCACGTGTCACTGTTTCGACCTTCGGACATGAAAATGATACACAGAAAACTAAAGTCCGGCCTCTTTCTACAACTATTTGCTAAATTTCAATCTGATGCTCAGAGAAAAAGTTATAACAAGTTTCCCAAGGTGACCTATTTGAGCTCAAATTTAGGAGCCTGCAAAAATCCTAACTTCCTCATTTCATATCTCTGAAACTGCATCGCGACAAGATCTGAAATTCGGTCTCGAGGTTCATCACAATTTCAGCTCAAATGGGTTTTAATTTTAGCTTCTAAACCTTCGTAGAAAAAAAGTTATAGTGAAAATTCCACGATGTCTAGTTTGAAGCAGTGAACCCTTAGACTCCAAAGCTCTAATACTAATTGTTATTCAACCAACTCACAAAATAGAAGAATGAGATAGATCAAAAACTTCAAAAGTAGCCGCTTCGAGGGGAAAACCTCCTTTACATTACACAAATGAACAATTCTTTGATGATTGAAATTCCAAGATTTCATTTCTATGTATAGGATTCTAAGGGGCCACAATATAATCATAGTTGACATAACAATAATAATGTAAGGGCACAACAATATTAATAGTGGGCTTCTACAGGGCACAATAATAACAATATGGGAACAACCTAGGCACAACAATAACAATAAGGGGCAAAAATGACAACAATAATAAGGGAACACACTAGTATTATAGGGACCTAACACAACTCTAATGGTATGACAAAGCTTTTGAAGAAACAACAATGAGGTGTAATTGCACAATTATACTCACTAGATCTTCAAACATATTTGTCTCCCATTTTTCTTTATCTCCAAAGGTTCCTTGACAATCATTCCAAGGTATTTGAGACTCGCAAGGGTCACCCACCTATTTGTGATCATGATCATGCTATTCACTTGATTCCAAGAATTGTTCCTCCAAACATCAAACCTTACAGATTTCCATATGCTCAAAAGAGTGAAATTGAATGTATGGTTGCAAAAATGTTAGGGGTTGGTATAATTCAACCTAGCCAAAGATCTTTCTTTGCTCCAGTAGTATTGGTACACAAGAAGGATGGATCATGACATATGTGTCCGGATTATAGGGAGCTCAACAAGCTCACTATTAAAGATAAATTTCTCATTCATTCCATTGATGATTTGTTGGATGAATTACATGGAGCAATTTACTTCACCAAGCTAGATCTTCGTTTAGGATATCATCAAATTAGAATGAAGACTAAAGACATTCAGAAAACAACATTCATAGCTCATGAAGGTCGTTATGAATCTTTGGTCATGTATTTTGGTCTTACTAATACACTTTTCACATTTTAAGATTTGATGAATTCCATTTTCAAACCCTTCCTTAGAAAAATTGTATTGGTAGTTTTAATGATATACTAATTTACAACAAGAATAAAGTTACTGATCAAACGAGAACTATTACCTCAAAATGAGAACTCTAACAAAAAAACCCAAAAAAAAAAAACATGAAAAAACAACCTAAAAAAGAAAAGTGTTGATGCTGGAATAACTTCTTCCTTTTTCGGGGTAAATTTTCAACATTTTTTAATAATTGAAGTAAAAGCCATTTTTTGTGTGCAAAAGACACCCTGAAAATGAAAAGCGTTGATGTTGGGATAATGTCTTCTTTTTGGTAAATTGTCAACATTTTTTAATAATGATGTTAAAGATAAAATATCATGACTCTGAAAAACCTTAAAATTTCTACTATAGGCATGACATTAAAGATAAAATATCATGTCTCCTTAAAATTCCAATGATTTTTAGGCATGGTATTAAAGACAAAATATCATGTCCCTGAAAAGCCATAAAATCCCAAGACTAACATTAAAGATAAAATATCACCCCTATAAAATATAACCCCTATGAAAAGCCTTAAAATTCCAACAATTTTTAGCCATGGTGTTAATATTATTTTAAAGAATTATTACCATTTAATTTATATTAATTTATTTTTGTTTTAAGTTTATCATATTAATAACAATTTATTAAATATAATGTCTTTTTTATATAATGTATTGAAGTCACTCGATAGGAAACACTTCAGCTATGATGAATGAACAACTTTACAGAACAAATGAATTAATATGTGATTTTGGAGTTATTGATGCGCTCTGCATTAAAACATTTGTTTTTTGGGAAATTTGTGTAAATATTTTATTTTTAAATAGTTTTAAGATTTT
>APFE030829840.1:77917-98145 GCA_000404065.3 Pinus taeda | reverse complement strand
AAGATAAGCCCTCTAAACAAAAAGGGTTGATGTTGCATCAACACTTTTCAAAATCAGCATGAAAATCACTAACATTTAAAAAAAAAATGTTACATGAGTAAATTTTAAGTGCCAAAAATATGCTTAAAAAAAGGGTTATTCTGAATAACCACTTTTCAAAACTGGGTGTTTTTTTTCTACCTCAAAAAAATGGGTAATCAATGGTTTTCTCGTTTGATTGGTAACTATTTCTTGGAAGGATCATGTTCAACATATTGACAAGTTTCTCAAACTATTGGAAGAGAAATGATTGTATGCAAAAACCTCCAAATTTTTCTTTGGGGTACAGGAGGTGGAAAATTTGGGTCATATTTTATCTCACAAGGATGTTAAGGTAGACCCTAACAAAATTAAAGCCATCAAGGAATGGAAAATCCCCATAACTTTAAGACAAATTCGAGAATTACTCGGGTTGATAGAGTATTATCGCAAGTTTGTTAAGAATTATGGAAAAATAGTAGCACCTCTAATAACATTACTGAAGAAAAGTGATTTTCTTGGACTCCATAAGCAACTAAGGCCTTTGAATATCTTAAACTTTAATGCAAAGAACCATTTTTTTAAAATATTGTAACGTTAATCTTTACATCTTTTCAATTTCTCCGCGCAATAAAGTTAAAAACAACTCCATTTATCTAACTTTTATCATTTCTATAACTCAAAAACTTCTATGGAGTTAAAAAAATGAGTGGCTTTATTCCTTTATTATAAATTAAATAATTGTAACTTTTAAAGTAATTTTAAGTAAGTTGTAATTACTTGATAATTTAAATCAGATTAGATTTAATTTAATTTTGGATTTACCAAGTGCTAAGAGGGATCGCATATCTTTTTATTTTAAAAGAGGTTTATTTAGTATATCTGGAATTACGATGAATTTAGACTAGTTTAGTTTCACTTTTTAAATAGGGTATATTCTACATAAATACCATGGGTCAATACCTTGAATTTTTTTTTATTTTAATGTTTTTTATTACTTTTATTTTTTTTTAACATGGTCGTCACTCTTGTATTATAAAAAACTGCTGTGAGCAGGAGTTGTTACATAAGATGAAAGGAGAGAGAGAGAAAAAGTCCAAAATAGGCTCGTTGTCCCTGACTTGTGAGAGTTGAGCTTAATGAAAATACATTGGAATAGGTAGCGGCCGTATTGCCTGACAAAGAGGCCAGCCAGTAGACAAAATTTGCTTGACATTAAGACTGTTTAACCAGGTCTTCCGCCTGGGACTCTTTTTTGCTGACCTTGGTAGATTCTTCTGCTTGCATGCTTTGCGCGATGGACTTTATGTAGGTAATGGCCTCCTCCAGGTGTTGGCATCTTTCCTTTAGTTGTTCTTATTATGCCTTCTGTTTCTCGAGATTCTTCCCCTTGGTGCTGTTGTCTGATAGCTGAAGGAGAAGTTGTCTCTGCACTGGAGTTTTGCTGTCGGCCTCGCTTGATGAAGAAGGGATGGTCCTGAAGATGAAGCAGCCAACGGATGGGGGGGTAAGCGCTCGGGAGGCTTTTGCTGCTGAGGGCGATTCGATTCCTATCAATACCTACTTTGAACCACGTCTGAGACAGATTGCACAGAGAAATATTGGGAAGAGCTGAAGAGATAGGATGAATATAAAGAGGAGAGGGAGGCCTGTCATGATGAGAGATCCGGATATTTTTATTGGGGAGGTCTGGGAGCATTTCCTGAATGATATTCTTGTTGCAGTCGGTGGGGGGAAGGAGGGGACGTTTACCAGCATTTGGATGGAGAGTGGCACGCATGAAAGAGAGGTGCTTTGCGCTGATGTCTGAGGCGTAAGGTGAGGAGAGCATGGAGGAGGGAGCGTGATTGAGATCGAGGTGAGATTGGCTTCCATATTGACTGAGGGGAGGACGGGTTCTGAAGGAGCTGGGCCGAATGTCTGGATGACTGCTGAGTCTACTAGGGGATTGCCTTGGCATAAGTCTTGTCATTCACACGCACTTGTCCTTGCTGTCTACTGACAGCCTTTGTTGCTAGTTGATCTGCATCTGCGTTGTTTTCTCTTAGAATGTGAAGGAAGGTTGGGTCTCCCAACTGTCTAAGGTTGTCATGAATCCTAGTCTTGATGTTGTTGAGTCCTTCCTTTTTAAATTTTCTGCCTGAGACCATAGCGCCAATAATAATAGCTGAGTCCCCCAATATTATAGCATTCCTGATTCCCAATCTGGACAGAAGAGAAGTCCCTAGGAAAAGACTGTAAGCTTCTGCTGCATTGTTGGAGGCGTTCCCCAGGCCCCATTCGTAACTGAGGATGCTTTTCCCGTTTTGGTATTTGATGATGCCCCCTGCACCGGCTTTTCCAGGGTTGTTTTTCGAAGCACCATCGAAGAGAAGAACAGGGCGCTTCTGATTTGAGATCCACTGTTGAACCTCTTCCTTAGAGCCTCTGAGCTTCCAATTTGGCCTTGCTTTGTTAATTGGAGCCTGAGAAAGCTAGGTTTGATTGTGGATGAGACTAAATTTGCTATACCAATCTCTCTCATCTTGGAGCCAGTTTATTTGGTCTGGAAAAGCTATGTAATTGGCACTGATGGATTCAGAGATGCTGGCTATTGTCTTTGCCAATATACTAGTCGCGTTTGGCTCTTTGTTGTTAAAGACAAAATTGTTTCTTGCTAGCCAGAGATGCCAGCAAAGGGAGGCAGGGATGCATTTCCATACACGAATGAGGTTGTGCTTGCCTTTCTTGATGTAGCGGTAGCTGTTCATCCAGTTTTTCTGAAGATTGGGAATCTGATCAAAGCTTTCTCGAGATTCCATGGGGCTTATCAATTGTTTCCAGCAATGGCGTGCTAAGGGGCAGGCTAGGAAGATGTGTTGAATGGACTCCTCCTCTGCTCGACAGAAGCAGCAAATTGAAGGACCCTGTATTCATTTTTTCCTTAAGTTCTCAGCTGTGAGGGTTTTTCCCTTGAGGAGTGTCCAGTTGAAGTGTTTCACTTTGGGAATGCACTCAGTCTTCCAAGCCACTGCGTGCAGATTCCACTTTGCTGCTGGGGATAAGTTTTGGAGCGATTTATAACCTTCTTTCACTGTGAAATTCCCCCCACAGGGGTCCTAGATATATCTATCTTCGGTCCTCATATTTGTTGGAGCAGAGCCAGAAAGGGAAAGCTTGAGGTTGATCCATTGATCCTTAAGGAGGGGGGGTGTTTGAATATCCTTCCAATCTAGCCAACGGTTGTGGTTCCATAAGGATATGTCGAACAGAGATGTTATCTTTCGGGCTTCCATCCAATCCTGCAGGTGTCGAAGGTCTTGTAGAATGTTTCTCAGTTTTGAACCCATGATGCAATCCAACCAGATCTTGGTGTCCTTTCCATTTCCTGGGAGTTTGGATACATTTTCTTTAAAGTGAGGCAACACTTTTTTGATCAGTCTCCACATTGGTGTACAAGGTCTATCTACAATTGCCTCAGTGAGGATGTTTGAATTCGGACCTCTGAGATATTTTTGTTTTATAGCCTCGGCCCACCATGATCCTTTGTTTGAGAGAATTTTCCATATCAGTTTGAGCCCCAAGGCTTGATTTGAGAGATTTGGGAGTTTAATGAAGAGACCCCCTTTTTCATAAGGGAGGGTTACCTGATCCCATTTTACGAGACTGAATTTCTTGGTCTCCTGCTTTCCTCCCTGCCAGAGAAAGCTTCTCATGATGAGTTCCAAATGTTTATGAACGCTGGCCGGTGCCATGATGACTGCGTACTGATAGATTGGGAGAGCTGAGAGGACAGCCTTAATGAGAATTGTTCGACCTGCTAAGTTGAGCCAAGAAGCTCCCCAGCCCTGAAGGAGGCCTCTCATCTTTTCAATATGTTTTGTCTTTTCAATATGTATCACCTTGGAAAATTGTGCATACCCACAAGAGAAAGGGTACATGTAATCTGGGAGGCCCACACCTCCCTTATGTCTGGTCATTTTGGTATTGAAAAAACTTTGTCATGTACAAAGATTTTGTTTTTGGCCTCATATGAAGAACATTGTGACTCGCTATGTAAAGGGTTGTGTGATGTGTTCTGTTTCAAAGCCCTCTAATAGAAAACTCGAGCTCTACACACCACTCCCTATTCCGAGTCGTCCATGGGAAAGTGTGTCGATCGATTTTGTAGGAGGTTTACCTTTGTCTAGAAAAAGTCATGACTATTTGTATGTCGTTGTTGACCATTTTAGTTAGATGTGTATTTTAATGCCTTGTAAAAAGCAGATCACTGCAAATCAGATTGCTCATTTTTTTTTTTCAGCATGTTTGGGTCCATTTTGGGTTACCCACATCGATTGTGTTAGATCGTGACTCTCGCTTTCTCTGAGAGTTTTTGACCAGCTTGTGGAAGATGATGGACACCAAGTTGAAAAGAAGCACAACATTCCATCCACAGACTGATTGACAGACAGAGGTTGTAAACCGCACCGTGGTACACTTGTTACGAGGCTATTGTGGGAAACATCCTAAGTTGTGGGATGAGCATCTTCCATATGTGCAACATTCCTACAACTGAGCAATGCACTCATCTACGCATCGTTCACCATTTGAGACATGTTTTGGTTACCTGCCAAAAGACCCTTTTGATATGGTCTTTGGAAGGGAAGATGACTCTAGTGGAAGTGATGACATGGACAAAGCGCAACAGTTCATTCAGTGGATCCAATTGATTCACCAAGTAGTATAGGAGCAGTTGGAGAAAAGTCAAGCCCGTTACAAGGCTCGACCTGACAAACACCGAGTTGACCATCAATTTCAAGTGGGAAAAAAAGTGTGGTTCCATATCAGCAAGGACAGGATGAAGGGAGAAGGGAAGAAGTTGCAACCAATCTGGTATGGCCCATTCACCATTTTGGAGAAGATTGGAAACAAGCCTTTCATCTCGATTTGCCGATATATATGCAGATGTACTCCGTAGTGAATGTGGAGAACTTAAAGCTATCTGAACCACCATTGATTATGGACACCGAGGAGGTGGGCACAGTTCCTATAGTTGATGATTTTGCACCAGAGTATCTTGATGAGTTACTTGAAGACATCATCCTTGACAAAATAACTAAGACTTCTCGACGGGGAGATGTGGAATACCTTCGAGTTGGTTTCAAGTGGATGCACCCTAGCAAGGCAAAATGGTTGGAGAAGGAAAGAGTGAGGGAACAATTCCCTCACTTTCCAATTGATTGCAACAATATCTCCCCTATGTAATGCAATGGGATTATTGCACTATTATGTTTGCAGAGGCAATAAAGTTAAATGTGCCGAACAGATCGATCGACCTCCAAAGCATGAAAAGGCTCGAAATGGTATGATCCCTCCATCACCCTACCTAGAATGAAAAGGAGGGTTGATCCAGGTGGATTGATCCAAAGTGGATCCTAAACCTCTAAAATCTTCATATATCGGAAACATAGTATCAAAGCAAAAACACTAAGGAGTGGCGTGAAATAGGGATCGCAAGGAAAAACATTAAGGAATGACGGAAACCCAAGTGAAGCAGAAAATGATGTTGCAAAGCCGTTAGATCTGCCAGATCAACGGTCGGGATTGAATCAGCGGGATTGGATCGGTGGATCAGGTTGGCACAGTCCATGCATATGGAAAGAACCCCAGGCCATTATATATTGCAATATGCCGATGGGGCTGATAGCGATACGCCGATATCGGTGATATTGGCGATCGGCGATATCGGCAATCGACGATCGACGATCAGTGATCCCCGATACAAGGGGTTGTTGCGACAACGATATTGCGATTGCGATATAGCGATGGGGCCATAGCGATACGCCGATATCGACGATCGGCGATTGACGATTTTGATCGCATCGCAACATACAACGAGTTGTGGACCATGAACGTTGGCACTGCGATATGTGACTTGCGATAAAGCACGGACCTGATAGGAGAATAGGGCAGACTTGATATAATTTGAGTTCCGGCTTTAAAGCTTTGCGGTCAGATTTTTTTAGTGTTTCCATGTATTATTTTTTTGAACGAAAAAGGGTTATTTTCGGGGTTTTGTTGCAAATAAAGGTTGGATGGTCAGATTCATTGCGCCTGTTGATCCTTTCGTTCGAACAACTTCTATTATAAACAAATAGATTCCACGCTTTAAGCATCCTTGTAACAAAAAGTGTTATAAAACATGATGAACATAGAAAAGTGTAGGGGAGAGAGGGCAGTGCATGCGGTTCGAGGCAAGAACTTGCAGGAGGGGCAAAAGTTCATTTTGTCATAATTTGACAAATTTTATATGGTTTCAGCCCTTCTCGACACCACAAACACAATGGCGCTATCTGTTTCTCCATCTGAGTTCTGCATTTTTCGACCATTTTTCAGTATGGAGGTATAAGACTCCTTTTTGTAACTGATGCTTGTACTCTTCTTTTTCATGCCACTTAATGAATGAAGGCCTCCCCATTGATCGAGCAGGGCCCAAAGACGTAGTCCAAGACGGACGAACTCTGTTATCAAGTCTTGTTGTCTTCTTTCATGCTTTATGTGTTTCTCCTCTTTCCTCATGTGTACATTAAGTTTTCTCTGGTAAGCTACAATTTATGCATGTAATTCTTTAACACATCTATAAGCAAAAGATCTTGGATCACGGATAAAACTAGAGAAAAAATTTGAGTTTGGATTGGTTTGTGCTCTAGGCTCCCAGCGCTCTGCTTTGCTAATAGAGAATTTTAAATCCACACCAATGATGAGGTTGGCCTCCTCTAGGTAATATTTTTGAGATAGAGAATCCTAGAAGGGGTTTTTTCTTGGGGGGGGGGCGGGGCATAAATATTGAGGGTGATAAGGTCATGATTTAGCTCCAAAGATCTAAAACTGAGGTCGATGATTGAGTCCATTTGATAGAATCTTAGTGCATTAATAACTAAAGGATTCCATCTAGTCACTTGGCCCCCTAAGCATCCTCTAGGGTTTGTGCATATGAAGTTCCAACCAAGTAAATTCCTTTTTAGAATGCCAAAGATGAGGTCTCCCACTCCCAAATTTTCTTGAATAAGGAGAAAGATAACTCTCTTAAGGTCAGCGAGTCTTCATAGAGCCTATTGTTTATGGGGGTTGGCCAAGCCCTTACAGTTGAGGGAGAGGATGATCATTTGGAAACCCCCTTGGGGGAATAACTGCTTTAAGCACTCCATCAATTGAGAGTTGTCTCCTTGGTGCCATATCGACCAGGGATTTGTTGTGAGCATGTACCAGTTTAGGCTAACAATTGTTGCCTTTCCCAATAGAGATATCGGGGGCATTGAAGTCAAGGCCTCTAGAGGATAGAGGTGGGTTTGGCTAGCGTGACCGAAAGGAATATCGGGTTCTACATGAACCTGATAGAGAAGAGGAGTCAATAGATGTATGAGGGGATGAGAAAATTTTGTGAATGCATAGGGTAGGGTGGGAACATGCCACATAGCTCAAGGACCGATGAGATGTGGAAGGAACAATAGATGTTATAACCCCAGGGAGATCCCAACTAAAAACATAAATCCCTGAATAAGAATATGTATGAGCCAAAGAATCAAAGGGTGAAGGAAAAGGATGAGTATCTGGGAATAATGCCTACTCCCTGGAATAGGTGGTCGTCTCCTAGCTTGTAGGTGCGACCAGATACTTTTCCCACTGCTTCTGCATGTATTGTTGTGTCATTAGTCCTAGTGGTGATTCCAAAGGGAGACTACCAATGCATCCTTTGATTCAAAATTCAGTGTGGAGTGCGGAATGTGATCTTCTACAATAGGGGTCAGATCACCTTATGAGCCTTGCTAAGATTTTCCTGAGTATTTCCTGCCAATGAAAGGAAACTTGCATTGAAGAGCATTGTGACCATACTGATGACAACATATGAACTTGAAGGGGACACCCTTGTAGTCCATAATCTATTTATATTTTGTTCCTTTATATGTTATCTCATTTTCACCCCATAAGCCTGCACAGACATCCAATGGCACCAAAACCCTTGCTACCTTCCATTATTTTGTGCGCAAGAAGGAAAAGAGTCAATTTCCTTGATCTCTCCTAGGTTCGAACCAATTGAAATGAGAGCACTTTTTGTCCACAAGATCATCGACAAGCCTGACATGTGAATCCATACAGAGATTTTATCCATTCTTTCTTTATTGGGATCGAAAAGGGGGTTCCATATTTTGAGAAGGAGGGGCTGGAGTCGATGTGTTGGGGTTTTAAAAGGGCCCAATATGCGTCCCCCTTATGCGCAAAAATCAAAGCAAATCATTCTTTGACTAGTACATGGGTTTATGGAAGTTGTTTAATGTGAGTTCCCCATTCTTTCTTAACCCAATTCTCCAACGTGGTTTGGCTGAAGCGCCGAACTCTAGCAAGGTCGTAGCATGGTTGACCAGTGTGTGCTTGGACATATGAAGCACTTGATTGATTACCATGTCCTCTCTGAGCACCATAGATTTCGATCTCGAAATGTTTTTGACCAATGGATGGGATTTCCATTTGGGTCCACCTGAAGGCACTAGGGGGGAATGGGAGGGGTATTTGGATGAAGGGGATCAAGACCTTATTTGATTCCATAGGTGGTATTATCCAAAGGGATAATAGGGTCATTGGAAGGGGATGGAAAGAAAAAAGGGGAGGATTGGGGCGAGATAAATGGTTCAAGAAGACGAAGAGGATCAATAAGCCCAAATGATGAGGGAACAATGCTCACCTAGTTAACATTCAGTTTGGATGAAATGGGAAGGGTTTGTTGAAACCCCAAATCGAGAGAGGTCGGTGAGAGGGGAGGGATATTGGCAAGAGGGGAAAGGAGAGGATCATAGAAGGAGGGGATCAAAATGGGGATGGCTTCAGCTTCAGTGAAGGGGGGATAATGAGAAAGCAAGCTAGAAAAACTCAAGGGTAAACTATCTTCGGGAAAGGACTAGATGGAGGGGTGGCATGCATGACTAAGGAAGTTGGTAGCCTCATAGTAGTGATTATCAAGGAAAAACCCTTCTCACTACGAAAAACTCTATGAGGAAGCTGCACCATCATATAGAGAAGAGAATGAGGGTGCCCTATACTTACCATATGGGGAGACATGGAAGGGAATTTTGAACTGACTGACGTTAGGGTTGGAAGTGCCTGAGGGAAAAATTGATCTAGCAACATCCTCTGGCAGTTCTATCGGGCTTGTTCCCTTCACAATTTAACCGTCCAAATCACTACCTTGGAGAGGAAAATGCGTCACCAATGGATCCATTATTTCTGAGGAACTAGGGGGTTGTTGCTCACCTTGAGGACTAGTTGGCGGTGAAGTGAAAATGGCTTTACCCTCTAGGGGTTCCTCTAAATAGCTGACTAATATTTCTTCTGTGGAAAAAAAGAGTTACCCTAAATGTTTACATGTGATGACTCCTGCATTGCCTAGCCATTGAATAATACAATGTGGATAGATCTAGTGAGTTCATTAAGATCTGGAACGTTAGGCTGAACCTAGTATTTCGTCTAAACAAGAGAAAAAAATTAAATGCATGTCAGGCAGGGGCTTGTGTGGACCCACAAGAGAAAATAACAGTACTGGGTATTGTCATAACAAGTTAGGATGTGCCCTTGGAAGGCATTGCTGGTGTGGAAGCTACCTGCAAGCCCCCCTTCTCTCCACCCACATCCTCGAAGCTTCCTCCTGTTGTCGTCATTGTTTTGTAATACAAGGAGTACCTTCATCACAAAATTTAGTTATTCTATGTATGACAAAATTTGTTTTTTTCATTCTTCACATTTCCTTCTATTGCATCTATATTATTTTGAACATTTTGTATATAGAATGTTTTGTTGTTTTAATTTATGTGCTAGTCATAATGTTTTTTCAAGTTCTCTATTGTAAATTTTTCATTTTATTTTTTATGTTTACATGAACATTCACTGTTTTCAAACAAACTCATAAGCAAGTGTTATTACATACTTATGAGCCAGTGCTCTCATCATATTTGTTTAATATTTGAGGAATTATAATATATATTAATATAATGAGTGTTATTAGATCTAAGATAATTGGACAAAGATCACCATGGTCTACAACGTCATATACATAGGAAACAAGAAGTTAAAACAAATTCAAGCATGTACACAAGAATAAATAAAATACAATCAACAATAATAATCAAATAACAAGGCCAAGCCCTTTCCCATATGATACTTGCGAGTGTAAGTATTGGTTGGGCTTACATTCATCATACAACATCATATACATAGGAAACTAGAAGTTAAAACAAATTAAAGCATGTACATAGGGATAAATAAAACACAATTAACAATAACAATCAAATAACAAGGCCAAGCCTTTTCTTATAGGGTACCTACTAGTGTAAGTATTGGTTGGGTTTACATTCATCATAGAAAATTCACAATGGCTCTTCCCCATCAAACCTAAGGAGTAATTGGCCTTCTTTTCCTTTAAGTTTGTGGGTTCTTCTCCTTCAACCAACAAAACCATGGTATTTTTCTTCAATTTTCAAGCTCACACACCTTCATATACTCTACCTTTCTACCCAAGGACCATACTATAATTGTCTTTCTTTAGTATGACTGACTAATTCTACCCAATGAGCTACGAGAACCAATTTCTTCTCTTCTCTTTGGCTTCTTCATTGCTCCAAAATTCTATCTAACAAGTTGTTAGAAATGTGTTCCTGCTTCTCTAGAGTTTTTCTTCTTTCACTTTGTTTCTATAATCTACATAGTAGGTTCACTAGAATTTTATTATCCTCTCTATTTCCCTCTTACTTTTCCTTTCTTCTCCTTCTATTTCTCTTTTTATCTGTGATTGGCTTTGCCTAAATGAGAAATTTTCTAATAGAACAAGGCGTATCCACACAATTTTAATATCTTAAGATAATTGCTCACACACGAATATCAAGCATCAATACACCAACGTTTACATGGTTAAAGATGTCAAATAGAGGAACAATGCATGGCCCCAACCAATAGAACCACTTGAAATGATATATTAGTGTTACACACACACACATACACACACATATATACACTACATGAACTTCTATCACAATAAATCATCAACAAATAACCCTCCATGATGTTTAAATAGAGATCATGGACCAACTGGATGTTAAACCATGGATCAGGTTCCATTAGTAACAAAGGGAAGATGAACCATTAGATCACTCTAATAATTGTGAATATTGGATTAGTTTAATCTACAAAAGCACATTAAAGAAACATATTTATCTAGAGATACATTAAACCAAATTGAACTTAACTAACCCCTGAGTGTCTAAATATCTTGACCACTACCTCTTCCTTATTTCCTTCATTTTCCTTCCCCTACTTTACTTCTTTTCCCTAAATTTTTATGTGAACCACCCTCTTCAATGAGGAAACCTTCTCCTCTACTATTCCTTTTTTTTTTATGTAAAACCCCCTCTGATAAGAGTGCATCCCTTTCTTTCTTTTTTACACTGTTTTTTTGTGTTTTTCCTTTAATGTTTCCCCACCAAACAAATGTTACAAAGGAGGACCTTCATCCATTTATATGTTTCCACGTTGATCTATAAATTGTCATGGATATTCCACTGGAAAATTTGTCGCAAGATCTACTAACATATATTTGAAAATATGAAACCTACACTATGAGGGTTAATTTCTCCTTAGATTTCTAAATTTTCTAATTACAAAGTTATGCTTATGTATGCAATATATAAAATAGAGAAAAATGAAATAAAACTCATAAACCATAATGAACATAAGGTATGATCTAGGAAACCCTTATGAGAGAAAACCCAGAGGGAAGGTGAGGATTTTATGCTCTCTCTTTCTTTGAATGGAAATAGATGTGAGTAAAAAGTAGTGAGACTTGTAGCTTGTGGGTTTCTATAGTGGACAAACCCTCTATTTTCTCTCTGTCACACAACTACTTAACTCATATATGGAACAAAATGCACACAAATAGAATGGAACCCTTTTTCCCTCTTGTCCTCCTAGTGGCCTAATTATAACCCAGTTTGATAGCCTAGTAGTGGTTAAGTTTGACTCTTTCAACTCTTAACTAGAGTTATAATATCGACTCTTCTAGAGTTTTATTCATCATGATCATGTGGCTAGCCCATTTTCCATGAATATTGGGGGTTGATGTGGCATCCTCTCAAATCATGGTGGTCAAAACAAGGTCAAATTCCGAGTGGCATAACTTTTTCATTTGTACTCTGATTGAGGCGATTCTTGAACTTTTGGAAAGGTACTTGTGTGTAGAATAGCGTTAGGGCGTGAAACAATCAATTAACAAAGTTTTACCCCTAAAAAATGTCATTTTATGCCTCAAATTGCTTTCAGAAAGTTTCAAACCCCAATTTTCCAAACTAGGACCCACTATTTTCCCACTCTGAAAGCATCAAGATGAATGATAGACAATTATAATGGTCCAATCCAAATCACATGGAATTCATGAATATTAATAAAGGCAATGGGAACTGATCACATCAACTAGTGAATATATCATTCAAATCACATATGGAAAGATGTTGAGGACCCCTCCTCTTATAGTGGATACACTCGAGAAGAACATGGGCTATTAGATGGAGGAGGGGGGACCCATGTTGAAATATGTAACTAGGTTCAGTCTTCATAATGACATATGTAATCATAATTTTACGTATTTGATGTAATGAGAAAAATAATTTTATTATTTTTATTTTTGAAGCATGGTTTCATGCCCATGAAATTTATTTTACAGGTCAAGCTCCCATTGAGAGCTTCTACAGCTTGCATTGAGTTTACAAGTCAAGAGAGTCATTATCATGTATGAAAGACCCTTTTTGGGCATGTTACATATTGTAAAAATAATTTATTTGAGTCAAAGGACCCTCCAAGACCTCATCATGTTGCAAAGAACAAGTCGGCCTAAAAGGAGCCATTCTACCTAGTGGGATACCTATATAAAAGGGAGACTTCGACTTCACTTAAGGACTCACTCTCACTCACACAAGTTCGATCAAGGAAGAATAAGAAGTCCGAAGAAGAAGAAAAGAAGAGATAGAATTTTGTACTATTTTGGGCTATTACTCTCCACACGTGTGAAGGAATTAGGGCACCTATTGCAACAATAAAGGTCGAGTTGTAGAAATTGAGTTAGGGCATCAAGAAGGAAATTTTGCAAAGCCGAGTTCTCTAGGAGAGAGAATCAACTCAAGTGGAGCAGAGAGGAGAAATAATCTACCATTATTTTCCACATGTGCAATAGCTAGGGTTTTTGCAGAAGAAATTGTTGGAGATCGAAGTTGTAGAAGAATTAGCTGGGGAGGTCGAAGTTGCAAAAGAATCTGTTGGGGGGTTGAAGTTGTAGAAGAATTTTTTCTAGAAGTTGAAATTGTAGAGGTTCCTAAAGACGAAGTTGCTAGAAAGGTTTGACTTGGTCTTGGAGGGTCTTGGTCAAGGGTCATAGGTCATGGAATTCGTCAATTGAAGTTTTATAAGAAGAAAATAATTATGGTGGGTTTTCCTCTCAGTTGGGGAGGTTTTAGCCTTGGATGATCCCCTATATCTTGTGTCCTCTTGTCTCATTATTCTTTATGGTTTGGTAGTTGTTTGATGATAAGAACACAATAATAATCTAGTTGAAGAATAATTTAATCAAGATAAGTAAAAGGACATCACAATAAATTATCAAAATAAAAGAAATCAAGTAACTTGTTGCCCCTAGATTTCTCAACATGGTATCAGAGATAAGGTGACAAGTCAAGTAAAGGAAGCTTGAAGAATGACCATCAAAAGGAATATCAAGATAGGTAAAAACATCAAAGAGGAAATTGAATCATCAAGTAGGACTACGCAAGGATCACATCATCTAGAAGCAATAATAAGGAGAAGACCTCAAAAAACCTAACTCATATGAAGAAAGGTTCTACAATTGAAGCATTCTTGAGAATCTCACACAATGAAGATCTCAAGGACCCTACCTCCACTCAAAGAAGGACTGCACATTGAAGCATATTGAAGTCACTACATCCAAGGGAACTAAGAAGAGACATTGTCATCATCATCAAGGAATCAAAGTGATCTCCCTCTCTTTGAAGGATCATTGTTGAAGGAATACATCTTCATCAAGAAGACATCTCTATCATCCACATTATCAAGAAAGGTATCAAGTTGAATATATCACCATCAAGAAGCATCTTCACTTGAAAATTAAGTATCTCTATATTTATGTTTGAATCTACTATCAAAATGACTTCATTTTGCAAGGAAAGAAACAAATTGGTTAGGTCATCAAGCTTTCTTGCATGGAAGAAGAGCACATATTTGATCCTTATAGAAAATGAATTCATTGAACATGTTAAGGGTTCAATCACTAAGCCTCCAAAAGAAGAAGCTCAAGCTCTAGCAAAATATATGGAAGGGGAAATAAGGGCTCAAAGGATTCTTATAGAATCCATCAAATATCCCCTCATTATGTATGTAGCGAAGTTAGAGACATCAAAAGAAATATATGAGAAGCTAGTAGAATTGTTCTCCATAAGAATTGTTGGAGAAGTGATATCTTTGAGAAACGAGCTATACAAAATGAATATCTCAAAGGAAGACGGAATATCCTCATACTTTATGAGGGTAATAGAAATAAGAGACCAATTACAAGGGTTGGGAGAAATAATGTATGATAAAGAAATGACCATTGTGGTGGTCAATGCACTTCTAGAAGAATGGGGAAAATTTATATCAAGCATCTATGGAAAGAAGGAAGCTACCCCACTCAATGAACTTTGATCATTGTGTAAGATTGAAGAAACCAAGTTGAAGGCAAAAAGAAATGTAGGATCAAATGAGCAAGTTCAAGCATTTGCTACCATGGCTAGGAGGAAAGAAAAATTTGGTCCTCAGAAAAAGAACAAGAAGGATATGTCGAAGATCCAATGTTATGGTTGTCATTGTCCTAAAGTCAATAAGGACAACAACAAAAGAGGAAGGGAAGAAGCTTATATCACTGAAGAAGTGGAAGAACCTGAGAAGAAGAAATCAAAGAAGGAGGAAGTGAGAGATATCCACTATGACTAAGATAATCTCCTTCACTAAGTTCTTTTCAGTTTTGTAAATAATATCTATCGTGGTAGAAAGAATAATAAGTATGATAGGATGCATCATATTAGGAGATGGCATCATAGAAGCATATGATTGAAGCAAGGCTGTAAAAACTTGAAAGGATAGCTAAAGTAGAAGTCTACATGAATGTAGCAGCCATCATAGAAAGAGAGTAGTTCTTGGTTACCTCATGGAAAGCATAAGTAGTACTTATTGGTAGAATAAAGTCATCTAGCATGATGAAGGATAAAAGGATTTCATCATACATCATCACCATTTGGAAGGAGCATTTACAGGATGAGGATAATCAAGATCCTCCATTGGAATCTTCATTAGAAGGTTCACCTCTACTTGGATACATTCCACTTTGATCATTCCACTCTGTGTGGAATACATTGTTTAAAAGGATGATGGTATGGTGACAAAGGAGTGTAACTGGTTAAGATGATTAAAACACCCTCAATCAAGGAAAGGAAACCGTTGAAGGAAGTCTAGATGGCCAAGCGAAAGAAAAGGTTTGCATACATAGCTAAGATAATGTCATGTCATCGTATAGTTTTAGAAATCATAGGTAAATGCTCTACCTTGTGAGAATGATCAGGGATCTCTTCCTTTGAAAAGATGCATGAAGGCATGGTTCACATATTGACAAGATCAAACCAACATAATATGTCCTCATATGGAATATGAGGTAGTTGACAAAGATGAAGGAACTATGAGTTCCTGGGATGCAATGTGTAAAGAAAGAAAGAAGAGATCATGAAAGATGCAACTACGGTCACATAAGAAGAGGGAAGTCAACATTTGGTGATTAGAAAAATTTATCATGAAATCTCCATAGAGAAGAAGACCATGACAAGGTTTGTAAAGAAAGGATACCATTGACATATGAATTCTTGGATATATATTTGTGAATGTGCAGGATGTTGCAGGCAAGAAAGATGTCATGATGAAGGCCATTACAAAGGTAATTGTGATTTGATGTTCATTTTTTATTTTTGAACAACATCTAGATGCGTTGATACAGGGCTACCGAAAGAGGGTTGTAGATGTCACCTACAACTAGCACTCATGTGGTTGGATAGAAGATTCTAAAGGATACATGACTTGGAAGAGGTAGAAGTATGAATAAAAGCCAGATGTGGACTAGAATATCACTCTTTGATGAAGAGAAGGATGACATGACTGATATGGTTCATGAAGGAAAGTGATGGATGGTTGATGCCCTACAACTGATGAAGGATCCATAATGAAAAGGATGATCTTCATGACATCGAAAGAAGGAGCCCTATAAGCAGTTGATAGTACCATGATCTCCACCAAGAGAAGAAAGTTGTTGGAAGCAAGTCCCTAGTTAAGAGGGAGTGTTGAAATATGTAACTAGGTTCGGTCTTCAAAATGATATATGTAATCATGATTTTATGTATTTGATGTAATGAGAAAAATAATTTTATTATTGTTATTTTTGAAGCATGGGTATCATGCTCAAGAAAATTTATTTTATAGGTCAAGCTCCCATTGAGAGCTTCTAGGGCTTTTCATTGAGTCTACAAGTCAAGAGAGTCATTGTCATGTATGAACGACCCTTCTTGGGCATGTTACATATTGTAAAAAGAATTTATTTGAGTCAAAGGACCCTCCAAGACCTCGTCATATTACAAAGAAAAAGACGGCCTAAAAGGAGCAATTTGACCTAGTGGGAGACCTATATATAAGAGAGACTTCGACCTCACTTAAGGACTCACTCTTACACAAGTTTGATCAAGGAAGAAGAAGAAGTGCAAAGAAGAGAAGGACAAGAAGAAGAAAAAAAGAGATAGAATTTTGTACTGTTTTGGGCTATTACTCTCCACAAGTGCGAAGGAATTAGGGCACCTATTGTAGTAGTAAAGGTCGAGTTTCAGAAATCAAGTTAGGGCATCAAGAAGGACATTTTGAAAAGTCGAGTTCTCTAGGAGAGAGAATCAACTCAAGCAGAGAGGAAAGGAGAAAGAGTCTACCATTATTTTCCACAGGTACAAGAGCTAGGATTTCTGCAGAAGAAACTATTGGAGATCAAAATTGCAAAAAATCTATTGGGGAGGTCGGAATTGTAGAAGAATTTGATGGGGAGGTCGAAGTTGTAGAAGAATCTACTAGGGGGTCGAAGTTGTAAAAGATTTTTTGCTGGAAGTCGAAATTGCAGAGGTTCCTGATGACGAAGTTGCTAGAAAGGTTTGACTTGGTCTTGGAGGGTCTTGGTCAAGGGTCATAGGTCTTGGAATTCGTCAATTGAAGTTCTATAAGAAGAGAAGAATTATGGTGGGTTTTCCTCTCAATTGGAGAGGTTTTGGCCTTGGTTGATTGCCTATATTTTGTGTCCTCTTGTCTCATTGTTCTTTATGGTATGGTAGTTGTTTGATGATAAGAATACAATAATAATCTAGTTGAAGAATAATATAATCAAGATAAGTAAAAAGACATAACAAGCAATTACCAAAATAAGAGAAATCACCTAACTTGTTTCCCCTAGATTTCTCAACAACCCAATGGTCTCAAGGTCTATATATAGGAAATGGAGTGACATAGTCCCCAAAGTACCAAAACTTTATAAAGACTTGGATTATCAAATCCAAGGGATAATTAATGGTAGAGGATGCGATTACATCATTATTGCATGATTGCATAAAAGAGATTGGCATTCACGTCATATTTAAAGAATTTACAAATATAAGAGCACTTAAAGATTTTAAGTGTTGAGGAAACAAATTCAACAATATGGAAGGTTCATTGGAGTATATAACTCCTACTTGTTTTAGGTATGATCTTTAGTTCGAGGAGTGTGTTCCTAGTCTTTAAAAGGTCGTTAGAACTGTTGGGTTGTGTTATATTCTTTCCACGACTAGCCCATGTAGTTAACCGGGGGCTTAGAAGGGGGGCGGAGCCCCCCCCCCTTTCGTTCACCGACTATGTAGCAGGGGGGTCATAGGGGGTTTGAGGGGTGCAGGTAACCCCACTCTATGGGGTCCGAGGCAGCGCCCCGAAAAATTTTGGTTTTGGACCCTATGTTAGGTTGGGCGAACCTACCTATGGTTTTGTGCATGATTTTCGCACATGGTTTTGGACGTGATGGTTTTCAGTCCATGGTATTGGATGCTTCGACATGTATAAATATGTATTGTAACATTGAAAGGAACATAATGAAAAATCAAGTTGGCAGTCCCAGTTTTGGGATCTAGGGGAAAATCTCTATGTATATGTGTTTTATGTGTTATGCTCTCGCATTGTTTATTTTCTATGGTTTAGAAATCGTATGCAAGTAATTTTTGTACGGGGTTAAAACCTACATTTGGTATCAGAGCTATTTTGGCTTCAAGGGGACGCCTTTGTTGCTTAGGGGTTTCGCTCGGCCTGTGGTAGACCCTGTTCAGTGGGAGATCTGCGAGATCGATTCTGGTGGTGAAAGAAGATGACGAGCAGTGGAAAGATAGAGATCGAGAAATTTAATGGTCAGAGTTGAGTTGTGGAAACTCAAGATGGAGGATCTGTTGGTGGATAAAGATTAATGGATCATGGTAGATCTGGGTACTAAACCAACGAGAGTGTCCGATGAAGAATGGAAGAAGTTGGATCAGAAGGCAAAGAGCACAATACGATTGTGTGTCTCAGATTCAATATTGTTGAATGTATCAGGGGAAGCTAGGGCGAAGGCTTTGTGGGACAAGTTAGGGACTTTGTACCAATCTAAGTCTCTGGTGAATACACTATTCCTACGGAAAACGCTGTATAACCTGAGGATGAAAGATGGAGACTCAGTGACAGAGCATCTAAATGTGTTTAATACTGTGGTAAGTCAGTTATCGTCTATTGATATCAAAATTTCAGATGATGATAATTGCATTAGTTTGTTGCGTTCTCTACCAGATTCGTGGGATAGTCTGGTTATTGCAATAGGTAGCAATGCAACTGCCTTGCAGTTAGATGAAATAGTCTCATCGTTACTGACAGAGGAGATGAGACGGAAAAATATGGAGAGCCAGAATGGTGATGCCTTGTTTGTATGAGGATAGTTCCATAACAAAAACAAAAATAAGTCATCAAGAGGGAGATCTAAATCTCCAGGAAAACATGTAAAGTTGGTGTGCTGGAAATGCGGAAAGGAAGGGCACTACAAAAGGGACTGTAAATCTAAAGTTCTTGACAAAGGAAAGGGATCTGATGATGCTCCTTCTACAGAGGCAAAAACCACCTCAGATGAAGGTGGGGATGTGTTCTTGGCTTTTCTTCAAGTACACATGTAGATCATGAGTCATGGTTGATTGACTCAGGTGCATCCTTTCACTTCACTCCCCATAGAAAGTGGTTCTACGAGTATGAGAAATACGATGGTGGTGATGTCTTCTTAGGGGATGATAGGAAGGCTAGAATCATTGGTCGTAGAAAAGTAAAGTTGAATTTGCAAGGTGGAAGGGTTAGAACACTTCCGGGTGTCCTACATATTCCTGCATTGGCCAAAAATCTGATTTCTATAAGCAAGCTAGATAATGAAGGTGTAAAAACAATGTTCGAGAAGGATACCTGCAAGATGGTTCGGGGAGCATTGGTATTGATGCGGGGAGTTCGGATTGGAACTTTGTACAAGCTGCAAGGTAGCACTGTTGTTGATGGGTGCAATAGTTCTATGGTTCCTGAAAATGGAGCAGAAAATCTAGTGGTCTCTAGAGAGAAGACCATATTGTGGCATCAAAGGCTTGGACATATTGGAGAGAAGGGCCTTCGAATACTTCATGGTAAAGGTATGGTAGAAGGTATGAGTAATTATCTCTCTAGATTTTGATTTCTGTGAAAATTGTGTATATGGGAAGCAGAATCGGGTGAGTTTCCCCTCTGGTGGTAAGAGGGCGAAATAGATATTAGAGCTTGTGCACAGAGTGATGTGTTGGACCTGTGAAAGTTCCATCACTGGGTAAGTCTGTGTACTATGTATCATTTATAGATGACTTCTCAAGGAATACATGGATATATTTCCTTAAGAAGAAATCTGAAGTCTTTGACAGGTTTACAGAATTTAAGGCTCTGTTTGAAAACAAAATAGAGAAGAAGATAAAGGTGTTGAGGACAGATAACGGTGGAGAGTTTTGCAATAAGGAATTTGAAGAATTATATAAGAA
>APFE030829840.1:60380-77897 GCA_000404065.3 Pinus taeda | reverse complement strand
AAACCCATTGGCAGCAAATGGGTGTTCAAGAAGAAGACAAATGTAGTAGGGAAGGTGGAGAAATACAAAGCTCGGTTGGTAGCAAAAGGTTATTCCCAGGTGTCGGGAATTGATTTTGGTGATATTTTTTCTCCTGTTGCCAAGGTAACTTCTATTAGATTACTTTTATCTGTTGCTGCTGCTTTTGATTTTTGAGGTAGAACAGATGGATGTGAAGATAGCATTTCTTCACGGGGATTTGGAAGAGGAAATCTACATGAAGCAACCTGAAGGCTTTGCGGTGAAGGGTAAGAAAGAACTAGTATGCAAGTTAAAAGAAGTCCTGTATGGGTTAAAACAGTCACCAAGGATGTGGTATCAGAAATTTGATACATTTATACAGGGACTTGGCTTCACCAGAAGCAAAGCAGATCACTGTGTGTATTTTAAATTAATTGGTGACCATGTTATTTATCTGGTCTTGTATGTGGATGATATGTTGTTGGTTGGAAATGACAAAGAAATTATCTAAGGTTTGAAGACCCATTTTTCCTCTAAATTCGACATGAAATATCTTGGTGCTGCAAACTATATTTTGGGCATGGAAATTAAAAGAGACTTGGCAAAGAGGAAGCTCTGGTTAAACCAGAAGCAGTATGTCGAGACAATACTGTAGAGGTTTAATATGCAGGATAGTAAATCAGTGAAGGTTCCTATTCCTGTAGGTGTGAGCTTATCTGCTGAACAGTGTCCCTAGACACAAGAAGAGGAAGAGGATATGTCCCGTGTTCCATATGCAAGTGCAGTTGGTAGCTTGATGTATGTGATGGTCTGTACTAGACTAGACATTGCACATGCAGTGAGAGTATTGAGTAGGTTTATGTCAAAACCAGGGAAGGAGCATTGGACAGCAGTGAAGCGGGTTTTCAGGTATTTGCGTGGCACTAGTGATTATGGTTTGTGCTACTAAGGAAGACCAGGATTGGACAGAGTTTTGGATATCCGTGGCTTTGTTGATGTGGATTGGGCTAGAGATCTAGATCAGAGAAAATCTACACGTGGGTATGTGTTTAACCTATTTGGAGGTGCAGTCAGTTGGATGAGTAAGAAACAATTTGTAGTGGCACTATCAACTACAGAGGCAGAATACATGGCAGCCACTCATGCAAGCAAGGAAGCAGTTTGGTTGCAAAGATTATGTTCAAGTACGGGGTTAGTACAGGGAGATATGAGGATAGACTGTGACAACCAAAGTGCACTTTTCTTGGCAAAGAACCCTGCTTACCATTCAAAAACAAAGCACATTGATGTTCAGTATCACTTTGTGAGGGATATGATAGAAGACAAAAATGTGTTGCTGGTAAAGGTGGACACTTTGAAGAACACTGCAAATGCATTAACAAAATCTGTGAGCTCTGAGAAGTTCTCTTGGTGTAGAGAAACAATGGGCATTGCAGGGTTGGATAAATGACTAAGCTTTCTTGTGCCCCCCTGTGGAAAGAAAACAACAAGTGGGAGAATGTTGGGTTGTGTTATATTCTTTCCACGACTAGCCCACGTAGTTAACCGAAGGGCAGAGCCCCCCCTTCATTGTGCCAATTGCGTAGAGGGGGGAGTCATAGGGGGTTTGAGGGGTGCAGGTAACCCCACTCTATGGGGTCCGCGACAGCGCCTCAGAAAATTTTGGTTTTGGACCCTATGTTAGGTTGGGCGGACCTACCTATGGTTTTGTGCATGATTTTCACACATGGTTTTGGACGCAATGGTTTTCGGTCCATGGTATTGGATGCTTTGGCATTTATAAATATGTATTGTAACATTGAAAGGAACATAATGAAAAATCAAGCCGACAGTCCTGGTTTTGGGATCGAGGGGAAATCTCTGTGTATATGTGTTTTATGTGTTATGCTCTCGCATTGTTTATTTTCTATGGTTTAGAAATCGTATGCAAGTAATTTCTGTATGGGTTAAAACCTACAAGAACTAGTAGGTTTTGAGAGTTAACTTCCTAGTTTGGTGTGAGGTTGAGATATTTTCTCAACTGAAGGATTGTGTGTCCAAGATAGTTTGTCTATCTTGAAATAACATTTCATGTATTTATATTTGTAATATTATTTAATTAATTTAGAGCCCTGATACCATGTTAAGTTGGAGATTAGAACCTTATTGCACACACAAAATACATCGATGAGACTTGTGTTGAAATTTCCATGGCCTCTAGGTTTGGTATGGGCCCTAGATAGGAACACAACACACTAGATAAGCCCAACAAAAAAGCACTTTGCACAGTGGAAATCTACAAAGTGAATTCAATAAAGTACACAAATATATTGAGCCCAAAGCTCATTTTTTTATTAGTCCATCAATAAAAGAATCATGAGGCTCTCGTACCAGGGATCATGGTCCTTCATATCACTAGTACAACTAGTATACACAGTACACAAACAACCTAGGGATTGAGGTTTGATCCTACATATCCTCAATCTGCCCATAAAACACAGGGATGATAATCTGACTTCAGGCAGATCTAACCTTCCAACACTCGGGTCTGACTTTTTTATTTCTACTGCAGCTCCTCTAAAGCAAAATTGTGGCTAAGTCCTTTAGTCTCCCTCTCTCCACAAGTGAAAGTCCTTCTCCACTTATGTATCTAGGCCTCTCCTTTCACCTCTTATTTATACTTTTGTGTGTGTGATCTTGAGGGGTTTTCCTTGTCCATTAAGAAGGCCCTATTTTACCACTCAATAACAAATTATATTAAACAATTAATTAACTTGGGTGTCAAGCCCACAACTTTTGGTCAAAACCCCAATCACTTGGGTATTTTTCCCAACCAACTAACTTTTGGTGGGTTTTCACCACTCAGAAATACCTTTTGAGCTACCGAGCTACCCAAATTCCAACACTCCCTCTTAATGAGCAAGATATTTTCATCACAGCTTGAAATCTCCAGCTCCATGACTTTCCTTGTGTACCAATGATTGGTCTTATTGTTGAGTCATGACTTTCCTTTCATAGCCATATTTGTCCTCGCATGTGCCACACCTTGTTTACTTGGCTAAGCTTAATCTTACATGGTGCATGATTGTCCTTGCATGCAACATGACTTTTCCTTGCACCACCATGAGTGTTCTCACATGGTTCGTCACTGTCCTTGCATGGGCTGAAAACTCCTCTCTCTTGCTTGAACTTGAAGATTCAAACTTCCATTGGGGGGCTAAAGCTCCTTCGCAGTCTCCCTTTTGAAGCTATACTCCCTTTGAGCCTACACAACCTCCACTAGCTCACTTTGCTTCCCCTCCCGAAAAGTTTTGCTACTGATCGCGTGTCCTTCCAAAGTCCATCCTAAGTTGTGGTCGAACACTGGGTCTAATCCACTCTATACCTCCACAACTCAACTTTGTAACAGTTCTCATCCTCTTGGGTCAAATACCTATGTGCACATGGCTCCCTTGTTGGATGTGCAACTCCACAACCCAACAAAGATACTATCTTACGATCAATCTACCATCCACATGAAGCTATCTCGTCCATGTCAAAGCACCTTCTCTATTGAACCTCCTTCTCCAAGTCTAGCAATTTCACAACTCCCTCTTAAGATGCTTCCTATGCACACTCTAATCCACCTTCTCTTCGAAGTAGCTCAATAACATGTTGAAATTTCCATGCCCTTTAGGTCTGGTATGTGCCCTAGCTAGGAACACAACACACTAGAGAAGTCCAACACAAAAGCACTTTACACAATAGAAATCTACAACAATGAAATCAATAAAGTACATAGAGGTATTGAGCCCAAGCTTGACTTTTTATTAGTCCAACAATAAAAGAATCATGGGGCTCCCATACTAGAGATCATAACCCTTCATATCACTAGCACAACTAGTATGCATAGTATACAAACAACCTAGGGCTTGAGGTCTGATCTTACAGATCCTCAATCTGTCCATAAAACACGGGGATAATAATCTGACTTACTTCTTGCAAACCTGACCTTCCAACACTCAAATATGACCTTCCAGCACTCAGATATGACCTTCCAACACTCAAATCTGACTTTCTTCTTACTACTGCAACTCCTTTAAGGTAGATGTGCGGTTAGGCCCTTTAGCTTCCCTCTCTCCACAAATGAAAGTCCTCCACTTGTGTGTTTAGGCCTCTCCTTTGGCCTATTATTATACTTTTGTGTGAGTGATCTTGGGATTTTCCCTGTCCGTTAAGAAACTCCTATTTTACCACTCAAAAATGAATTAGATTAACAATTAATTAACTTGGATCTCAAGTCCACAACTTTGGGTCAAAACCCCAACCATTTGGGTACTTTTCCCAACCAACTTACTTTTGGTGGGTTTTCGCCACTCAGAAATACCTTTTGAGCTACCCAAATTCCAACAACTTGAAATTAAGACATTCACCTAAGAAACATCTTTTTTTAATCACTCTTGATATTTGCCAACTTAAATTTATGTTGACTTTGGAAATTATTCACATATATTAATTACTTTTAGTTACCCATGAGGTGTAGATCAATTGTTTTGTGTGTGGTTTAGTCCCTATCAGATCTTAGGTTCAGGTCTCATGGGAAGGGTTGAGGGTGAGAGTCGATTGTGAGAGTTACATTGTCTCAAGGGACATCCAAGCTCAATAGAGTTTCACAATCTTGGTGACAACATTTCCACTGTTGGACAAATAATTCTTCCATCTAACATGTAGACTAATCCCAACCTATACTCACTTAAACCCAAAAAGAACATCGCATTCTATTATTCTATTAAGTATTAATAGACCATGATAATCTTAGTGAAAACATTCTACTATTAGACAAATAGTTCCTCCATCTAACATGTAGACTAACCCCAACCTTGACACATTTAAAGCAAAAAAAAAAAACATCATATTCTATTAAGTGTTAATAGGCCATCACAATCTTGGTGACAACATTCTACTATTAGACAAATAGTTCTTCCATCTAACATGTAGACTAACTCCAACCTAGACACACTTAAAGCAAAAAAAACATCATATTCTATTAGTGTTAATAGGCCATCACAATCTTGGTGATACCATTCTACTATTAGACAAATAGTTCTTCCATCTAACATGTAGACTAATCCTAATTTAAACACACTTAAACCCAAAAAACATCACATCCTATTATCCTATTAAGTGTTCATCACAATATATATAGGCATGGTTATTTTAGAATAGGCTTTCTAAAATTTCCATTCTTCAAAAAATAAGAAATTATGGATAACCTAGATTTAATAAGTTGAGCTGATAATATTTCTCATCATATACACAATTCAATTGATATATAAGTGTGGTCTATTTTAGAATAGGTCATCTAGAATTTCCACTCTTTAAAGAATATAAAATAAAAATTATAGATGACCTAAATTTAAGTGTTTTCTATTATCCTATTAAATGTCCATCATAATATATAGTTGTGGTCTATTTTAGAATAGATATTCTAGAATTTCTATTCTTTAAAAAATAAAAAATTATGGATGATCTAGATTTAATAAGTTGATTTGAGAATATTTTTATTTTATACACAATCAAATTGATATATAGTCGTGGGCTATTTTAGAATAGGCCATCCAAAATTTCCATTCTTCAAAAAGTAAAAAAATTTGCATGGCCTAGATTAATAAGTTGGGTTGATAATGTTATTTCTGGTATACTCAATCGTATTGTAGAAATAAAGGGTTTCCAAGTAGTGTTCCCATTTCAAACCTCCATTCTTATCTTTACATTACAAATTCTCAATTCTCAATATTACAAATGACACATAAATATTTTGATTGCTATCAAATGATATAATAGAAATGAGATTTGATGAGCAAATTACCGGCCATATAGTGAGAGTGATTTGCCCCCTCACATCCCACTAAAAAATTTATCAACATAATTAGAACATATGTTAGAGTTGGGTAAACCGTCAGATTTGACTAGTGATAGTGATTGAGATTTGAAATTCCTACCCTGATTGCTGTTGATGCTGGTCATAGCTCCACTGGTCATGGATATGGGGCGAAAAAACCTCACCTGAACATTTTAGTAATGGCAAAAGAACCTCACTTGGACGTTTAGAGCGTTTACCTGCCACTGATTCTCACGCGTTTACCTGGTCTGCACTGAGCCAAAATAGGGATGGCGACAGGCAAAGACTGCCTGCCTCGCTGCCCGAGCAACACGTCTCCAAGTGGCATCACGACCCCACCAGACACGCAGGAAAGGACGGGACACCAATCTCCCGATGACTCCACAGTCGTGCTGGTAGACGCAACTCCCCAATTAATGCCTCCATTTCGCCCTTTTCCTCCTCCCCGTCCGATGAACGCCACCGCAAACCCCGAAAAAAGTTGTTTAAAAACCAGATGGAGATGGCCTCCAACCCCAACCTTCACTTCTTCTTCCTCTGGGGCCCGGTACCGCGGGGTTCGTATGTCTATCTTTATCAGTCGTGCTGCCATAAAGTCTAGATCGGGTTTCCCATTGCTTGAAAATCAAGGTTGCCCCTCAAGCTGAAAATGGTATTTGACATTATTAGACTGAGTAGCAGCACACTGGTTTGTAATTGACATCGCCCCGGCTCCTGTGGTATATAGAAAGATTTATATGGGTGAAGTGAGGAGAATGGACATGAATCCTTATGAGATGGATACAGGGTATCCGGACTCTCTGAGCTCTTCGCCACGGTCCAGGGAAACCGATTCGGAACAGAGGTGGGACGCCGCCGATTCGACCGGTGGTTCCCGGGTCCGACTGATGTGCAGTTATGGCGGCAAAATCCTTCCCCGCCCCCATGACAATCAGCTTTCATATGTTGGCGGAGATACCCGGATTCTGGCTGTGGATCGCAACATCAGATTCTCGAACATGATTGGGAAGCTTTCCAATATTTGGGGAAGCAGTGTTTCGTTCAAGTATCAGTTGCCCAATGAGGATCTGGATGCTCTGGTTTCTGTTACCAATGATGAAGATATGGAGAACATGATGGCGGAGTATGATAGATTGCAGAAAATGGGTTACAGATTTTCGAGGCTGAGGCTCTTTGTGTTTGCTAATAAGCCCGATGGAGCTTCGTCGCAGGGCAGCATGGGGTCTCTAATGGAGGAAACGAAGCGAGAGAATTGGTTCGTGGATGCCCTGAATGTTGGACCGGTTAGTAGATCCGAGACTGTCCCGCAGGGTGGACCTTGGATGAATAATATGCCCGACTACTTGTTTGGGCTTGAAGGCAATGCAGTGGACAACGATCGGAGCTCGGCTCAGAGAAATTTTGTGGCTGATCAGCCAAATTCTAAGGCGGGCCAGGATCTTTACCCGGGAAGAGATTCACAGCAGCCACCAGAGGTTCAGTCGGCTCCGAATTCTCCTATCATCGGATATTCATCTGTTGATTCCATCGCCTCGGCTCCTGCACGAATAATTACAGCAGTAGCGCAGCAGCAGCAGGCCTCTGATCAGGCGGAGTCGGGTGTTGGTGTAAATCTCGGTCGCGGGTTCGAACAGGAAAGTAATCTGCGGGTAAATGCAAGCTCAAAGCCGATTGATTCAGGTCCTATTCCGGAGGCCGTACCGTTTTTAAAGACCGCAGATCGGGCAGCAAGCGCGAATATCCAGAAGCAAGAACAGTACACATCGGAACGCCCGCCGCAGCAGCAGGTTCCCACTCAAGAATTTCAGAAGCTGCAGCTGAGGCAACAGCCGCAGGACCCGATCGCTCGGCCTGTAGATGAAAACCCTAACCCTAATATACAAGGTAGGAGGATATATTCAGACCCTGTAAGAGCTGCGAATTTGCCAAATCAAGAAATGACTAGGCCAAACCCTGTGGATCCGGCCTATATGCCTCAGCAGCAACAGATTCAGCAAAATCCCTCTCCACCCGAGTACTTCATCCAGGAGCAGGGTTCCCATTTCGTTCCGCAGAGCTACTGGCAAATGCAAGAACCCCACGGGGATCAACAATATCATCCCGTCTACTTCGTTCACGCTGGATCTCACATGCCCATGTCTGCAGTTCGTCCGATGGGGCAACCGGTACCCATGCCTGCAACCGGAGGCTCCTATTATAATCATATGCAGAGGATGCCCTCGCCCGTGCAGGTCTACAGCTCCGAAGCGGCCCCCTTGTCGAATCCTGTCACCACCGTTCGGGCAGGGCCGACCGTTCTAAGGCAGAGCGCACCTGATCCTGCAGAACCCTACAGAGAGCCAATTCCAGTCCCTGCGCCAGTTCCCAAGGGTCCATACGCCCCGGCTCCTGTCGTCGGCGATGCAAGAGTAATGTACAGACCGGCTATGCCCGTTCCCCTTGGGCACACAGACCCATACTCGTATCAGAATGTCATGTATGAACAGGGTTCCCGACAGGTATACTACACTCAAGCATCTCCGGCCATGAATCCTCAATATCAGTCCACAGCTGCATCTCCAGCCATGAATCCTCAATATCAACCCACAGCTGCATCTCCAGCCATGAATCCTCAATATCAGTCCACAGCTGTTGGACCTGTGACCGCCGTGGAGCTTCAGGCCTCTTCTGCAGAAATGACTTCTTCTGATCAGCCCAAATTGGCAAGAATTTCTCCGCCCTCCTCCTGAGCTCGCCCTGCCATGTGTGGCTCTACACAGTAATAAGTGCTATATATCTAGATATGTGTATTGTTGGTTCCGTTGCTCTGTTCAGCTTTCTGGATATTCTGCTTTCCATGGGCTTATTTTATTTTTTTTGTTCAGTACATCTTTGAAACCTTGTTTTTTAAAGACATTTATTTGAAATGGTGCTCAAATTTGTGAACAGGCAGAAGTGATTTTGTGCTTCTTTATATATATATCAGAACCTTAAAGCATGCTAAACTTGGCAAAAACTGTAATCTTCTGGCTGTGGTGGTTGAGATTCAGCGTTGCCTGGTTTATTACACAGATCTAAACATGCATTGGCATGAAGCTTTTAGATCTAAGTTGATCCAGTTCAGGGAGAATTTTACATGATAATAATTTAAAATTTAATAAAAAATAAAATAAAAAAATTTAAAACATTGAATCTATTTAAGCATCTGCATGTAAATCATAAATCATCTGTGTTATGTTTGAGCGAATTCATCCAGACAATTTCTATATAATCACATCTAACTTCAAAAAAATAAAAACAGACATTAAAATGGCACAATATGAAGAATGAAAGTAGAAATGGTAGAACCATTAAGTCATATTGGAAAATTGTTATGGGCAGATTGATTTTTGGAGTTTATCTTGTTCTTTTGTGATTGCCTATGTGTAAATAATTAGCTTCTTTCTCCTGCTCAAAATACCAACAATGGTTTATTATGAATTTGTTACTTTTGTTACACAATGCATGAGAAGAAAAGTTAAATTATTAGATAATATCTAAATTTTGATTAAATGTACAAATTGATAGAATCATTATAACCAGAATAAGTGGCCAAAGAAAATCTGTTGTTAGCATTCCAAAAAGAAAATCTGTTGTTAGCATTCCAAAATGAAGTAGAATAGTTAAATCAAAAGAAACCCAGCTTATGATACAAGTCACCTCATTCAAAATATTGATACTTGCTATTTGATTAATGATAATAGTGTTGATGTACATATATCTCTATCTTGTTTTAAGGTACAAAATAATGACCTTGATAAAAATGAAAGATGAAAGAGAAGCACACAAAAGGAATTGGTGTCAAATTTCTAAATAATTTGGGTTATGATGGAAAAGGTTTAATAAAAGAGGTTAAGGTATTCAGAAGCTTATACAATATTTATAAGGCAAAAAAATGAAGGCTTAGGTTTTGAATATCAAATGAGCAATGGAGTTATCAAATTTGTGGAAGTAGAAACCTTAACAATTGGTGATCAATGAACCATCTACAAGTTGCAATACAATGAATTAAGTACAAAAGCAAGTGCATTGTTGCAATCATTGTGGAAGAAAAAGACATGTACAAGGCAAATATTGGAACCTACATCCCTATAGTGTTTGTGGTCTTATAAATCATGATCATCACAAGTGTTGGAATAAAGTAATCTTCCTCATATACAGGTACAATGTGGTTGGTAGATGTGCTTGAATGGCAAAAAATTACATCTATGTTGAAAAGATTTTACAGGTCAAGTCTTCAAATGTACAACAATATCTCCCACATGAAGTTCATGAGTTAGTTGGTCCTCCAAATGTTAGTTGTCATTACAAAAAGAGTTGTTAGTTTATCGAGTCATTTCTTTAGTCAAATAAAGTAGAGTATTATTTTTGTAATGGTTTGGGGTAATCCAAAAACCACTTTGTAATGACAAATGGAGGTTTGTGGTTAGTCGAAACGACTTGATGTAATATTGGTTCATGGTAACTCGAAACACTTTCAGGTTAAGGATGAGCTAAGAAAATGTGAGTATGTTGAAATGGTTAAAAGGTAATCCGTAAAAAACCCATGGGAAGGTCCAGGGTAAGTTAAAGAAATCCTTGAGATGAAGATGTAGTCTAATAATTGACTCAAGTTCTAGAATCATCAAGAAAGATTGGTGACAACAACTAAAGATATAGATGAAGATGAAGAACACTGAAGATGATGCAGAGTGCAAGAGACTAAATATGAAGATAACTCAAGGCATCCATATTGAATGATAAGTATTCACTAGCATAACCATATAATAGTTTAAATGGTCGGTAAACACCTATAGGCATCAATCCATGATAAACATCAAAACACTTAATTTAAGATACATCTCATGGTGCTAAAATTAAAAAAAAATCATAAAAATAAACTAAATTATAAATTTATTTTAAATTAGTGTTATTATTATTTTGTAAGTCAATATCTTATTCATAGTTCCAAAAAGAGGTACATAAGAAGAAAAATGCAAGTAGTCTCCCCCCAACCAGGTTTGTTGACTATTGTTGAAAGTAGATGACAATGAAGCAAAAAAACATAAAGAGACACAATCCACAACTTAAGAGGCCATAAGCACTAGTAACAAACATAACATATAAAACACATGTATCCATGCTAGTCATTAGAAGTGATGGAGGTTGGGTTGTCCAGAGTTGTTCCAGGAGATGATGGAGGACGAAAGGAGGATTGGACATGCTCCTCGAAATGGGTCATCCAGGCCTTCAGCTTCTCAGCCTTCTTCAATAACAAATTCTGGCCTCACCAGACCACCACTATACGCTCCCAGACATGGCACTGGAAATAATGTATTTTGTTCAAAGTTGTTATCTATTCAAAATGCTCCTCTTGTCGAACCTGCTCTGAAGTCTCCAAACGCTTTAGAATTGATTGAATCAAGTCCCGACAATGCTCAACACAACAAACTTGTCATTGACCACGAACACCATGACGCTCCAACACAACGCCCAAAAACACCACGACGAGCCGAGCTCCCTTGTCGCTGGACAGGTGAAGTGTGGCCACCCTGACCCAACGTAGAGCCCCTACTCCTACCACCCCGAGCAGCAAGCCTTGCGTGCCCAAAGCGCCCACCTCCTTTGCCCCCCGATGTCGCGCAACTCAACCCACCACTGCTTCAACCACCCTGAACTAGGCCACCACTGCCACTCACCATCTCGAACCTAGGCCTCGATGTGTCCGCGTTAGAACTGCCCGAATTGGGCTACACCTAGGCAGAGGAATGCCTCGAGCGAGGAACAAGGCACATGGTTGGCTTCTCGACACCACTGGGATGAACAAAGGACCACTTGCCCAATACCACCTGAACTTCCCGCACAAAAGGAGACACCCACGGCCCCGACTAAACCTCCACAACCCACGGCGCTGAGAACATGCAGTACACAAAGCGACCACCCACCACGAGCCAAAAATATGCACCTCCCCTAAAGCGCCCCCCCGCGAGCCCCACTAACCAGAGCCCAAGATTGTTGCTCCAATGGCTCCACCGAGCAACACATAAGCCTATAAATGGACGGAAGAGGACCACTACTACTCGCCCGTTCCAGAAAAAACTAGTTCCCACCCGACCCAGACTGAAACCACGCAAGATGAAACAGAGACAACAGAATACCACCCCAAACAGACAACCATACCCTGCTTTCCTTGCACACTCACAGTGACAAAGCCCAATTCGGCAAATAACAACAACACACACTCAAAAGCAGGGGAGGAAACATTGATGGTGATGTCGTCCCCTCGCCCGAAGAGGGGAACCTCTGCAACCCCCGCTTCTTCCCACAATGCCCACAATGCCTACACCACATACACCAATACTCGCGCATACGCAGAATGCCTAACGAACACCCCTACCACCATCCATAACGTTCAAACGCTCGCCACCACCCTCGAGACCCAAGGCAACATGAAACCTCAAACGCTGGAATTTACTCTCCTGTACTTAAGGTGTTATGGGAGGGTAGGGAGCCCAGCGCACCCACTTGAGGCCACGTGCCTAACATGAGCGCCCACGTGTTCCCTCGAGAACGCCATCCTCTTCGCTTCTCACCCCCATCGGGAAGGCCTCTTCCAAGGCCACAATCCTACTGAGATCCTCAAGAGTTTCATCCTGCAAGGGTGGGGGCCAGTCCCTAATGTTTTCCAGGTCCTGATGATCATTGCCCCAGTTTGCTAACTTGTCTATCACTTTGTTTCCCTCCCGATCAACATGTTCAGTGATTACATATTCAAAAGAAGATAGCCTCAAGAGAATATGTTCACCAATAAGTTCCAGTCTCCAACTCTTAATCCCCCAGTCCGAGGGGGGGGGGGAACCCATTTATCAATTTCTGCCACATGGCAATTGCTATTTCAGAATCCCCTGTGACCTGCAACTTAGTTACCCTCAGTTTCGCTGCAAATTGTAATCCTTTTTCCAACTCCGGAAACACGGCCACGTTGTTGTTGGTGGTGCTGCATGGGGCTACATAAACTTTCACTACTTGCCCTTTGTCATTCTGGAGTAATCCCCCGAGGCCAGCCGGACCTGAGTTGCCCTTGGAGGCTCCGTCGAAGTTCAATTTGAGAAAGCCCTGCAGCGGGAAACTTAAAGAATTGGAAGAGCGAACTTTCATTGAACTTGGGCTTGCAGGGCCACAGGTGGAAGAGTTCGGGTTAAGATCTAGTGCGAGCAAGATTTTCCTTTCCCTATCCTCTGCCTTCTAATCCTCATCCGACCAACATGAGATTAAAACAATTTCCTTGATGTTGCTCATCACTGTTTTTCAGACTTGGTTAGTCTGGATGCTCTCTGAGTGGAATACTGCCCTATTTTTAGTTTTCCAATTGTTCCAGAGGACAAATCGTTGTGATATGCACCATGATCTATTAACAATGGAGTTCCTAAAGAGCGTCCATCCCCATTGTTCTAATGATTCCTTCAAACTATTGTCTAACCGGTCACTTACCTCGAATAATGAAGCATGTTGGTGCCAAATCTCATGAGATTTGGAACAAAAGTTTAGTAAGTAGTCAATTAGTTCCTCCTCTCTTGTGCACAAGGGGCACCGAGAGGGGGCGCAAAATCCTTTTTTCCTGATTGTATCCCACGTAAGGAGCTTTCCATGCCCGATGAGCCAAAGAAAAAATGAAATCTTGGGCCACAACATTGAGTACCAAATATGTTTCCATAATGGGTCAAGAACTTCGTCAGATGAGGTAGAAATGATTGAATAAGCCTCTTTAAGAGAGAACATACCTTTTGGAAGGTGCCCCCAACAAAGCTTGTGTGCTTCGCCGTTGTTTAGAATAAGACACTGAAGCAGGATCAGGGTGAGGGCTTCCCAAACTGAGGGACATTTTTACATGATAATAATTTAAAATTTAATAAAAAATAAAATAAAAATAAGCTTAAAACATGGAATATATTTAAGTATCTACATATAAATCATTTATATTATGTTTGAGCGAATTCATACATAATTTCTATTTAATCACATTTGACTTAAAAAAAAATAAAAGCAAACATTGAAATGGCACAATATGAAGAATGAAAGTAGATTTATTTTAGAAAATTATATGGGATCAAAGATGAGGACAATGAGAAAAGCTAGGAATGGAGATTACAAACAATTAATTGAGATAGTGTAGAGATTGGTATGGAAATGGTAGAACCATTTAGTCATATTGGAAATTTGTTATAGGCAGATTAATTCTATATTATGAATACAATGTGATTTTTGGAGTCTGTTTTGTTCTTTTTTTATTGTCAATGTGTAAATAATTAGCTTTTGTGGCTCAAAATACCAACAATGATTTATTATGAATTTGTTAGTTTTGTTACACAATACATTAGCACATTACAAGAAAAGTTAAATTATTAGATAATTTCTAAATGGTCTCTTCAAAATTCAAGATCAAATGTACAAATTGATAGAATCATTGCCACCAGAATTAGTGGCCAAAGAAAATGTGTTGCTAGCATTCCAAAATGAATTAGAATAGTTATTAATCAAAGGAAACCCAATGCTTGATACTAGTGGCCTCATTCAAAACATTGATACTTGTTATTTGATTGATGATAATAGTGTTGATGCACATATATCTCTATCTTGTTTTGAGGTACAAAATAATGATCCTGATAAAGATGAAGATGTTGAACTAGGCAATTTTGAGAAGCACACAAAGGGAAGTGGTGTTAAACTTCTAAATAAAATGGGTTATGATGGAAAAGGTTTAGGTAAAAGAGGTTAAGGTATTCAAAATCTTATACAAATATGTGTAAGGCCAAAAAATGAAGGCCTAGGTTTTGAAGGTAAAATGAGCAATGGAGTTATCAAATTTATGGAAGCAGAAACATTGACAATTGTTGATCAATGAACCATCTACAAGTTGTGGTACAATGAATCAAGTACAAAAGCAAGTGCAATATTGCAATCATTGTGAAAGAAAAGGACATGTGCAAGGCAAATGTTGGAACCTACAACCCTCTAGTGTTTGTGGTGTTATAAATCATGATCATCACAAGTGTTGGAATAAAGTAATCTCAAACCCTCATATAAAGGTACAATGTGGTTGGTAGATGTGTTTGGACGGTAGGAAATTACATCCACGTTGAAAAGATTTTACAGGGTCAAGTCTTCAAATGTACAACAATATCTCCCATATAAAGTTCACAAGTTAGTTGCTCCTCCAAATCTTAGTTGTCATCACAGAAAGAGTTGTTAGTTTATTGAGTCATTTCTTGAGTCTAATGAAGTATGAGTATTATTTTTGTAGTGGTTTGTGGTAATCCAAAAACCACTTTGTAATGACAAATGGAGGTTTGTGGTCAGTCGAAACTACTTGATGTAATGATTGGTTCATGGCAACTCGAAACACTTCCAAGTTAAGGATAAGCAAGGAAAACCTCAGTTTGTTATAATGGTTAAAAGGTAATCTATAGAAATCCCATGGGAAGGTCAAGGGTAAGTTAAAGAAATCCTTGAGATGAAGATGTTCTAGTCCAATAATTGACTCAAATTTTATAATCAGCGAAAAATATATGGTGCATATTGTACAGAAAGATAACAACTAAAGATATAGATGAAGATAAAGAAGACTGAAGATGATGCAGAGTTCAAGAGACTAAATATGAAGATAACTCAAGGCATCAAGATTGAATCATAAGTATTCACTAGCATAACCATATAATAAATTAAATGGTTGGTAAACACCTATAGGCATGAATCCATGATAAACATCAAAACACTTACTTTAAGATACATTTCACTGTGCTAAATAAAAAAAATCATAAAAATCAACTAAATTATAAATTTATTTTAAATTATTATTATTATTAAAGAACTAATATATAAGTTAAATATATATACATTTAAAAAAACATGTAGCAAGATTATTAGCCATGGAGATTCACCCCCACTTTACCATATCTGCAAATAGGCTTTGTTATAATACTATGGACCAATACCAAGGTTTATCAATACCACATGCCCAAAAAAACCATAACTCATTTCATATGATATATTTTTTAATTAATTGATTTAATTAAAGGGGAAAAAACATAACTTCTTTGGAGATAAATCTCAATCTTTGATTTGTGCATACTTTTAAGAATATTCTAGAATATTTCATGGAGGTTAAATCCCTATCATCCACCTACTAACCGTCAATAAGTAAATTACAATTTTAGAAGCCCATTCCAAAATAGACACGTCTCTGGGCGTAAATATCTACAAATAGGCTTTGTTACAATATCATGGGCCAATATGATGATTTATCAATACCACATGCCCAAAATATCATAACTCATTTTATATAACACTTGTTCATACAACTTTTTATTTATTTAATTAATTTAATTAAATGGGAAAAAGGAGCATAATTACTTTGGATCTAGGTGGATATGGGTGTCCACCCACCTATTCCATTGGCTTACAACACAATTTTTCTATTTTGATAGTTCTCTATTTTTGGCAGTTTTCAAATCCTTAGGTTCCAGAGTTGTTTTGAGGCCCTAAATGATGTTTTTTGGGGAAATGATTGCCAGTTGCAGTCAGAGATTATACTCCTATGATAGACCTTTCCAGTGGGCTAGCATACATGTCAAACGGATATCATATGCTAAAGTTACGACCTCGAGAAGTTGACGTTCCAAATTACTCCATCGGGGCCCATAAGTCTTCGACGTTTCATCTCTTAGGGTTAGGTTTTTGGATGCTTAGGGTTTTTCATTACTTCTTCAAATAAAAAGGCTTCAGAGCCTCATTATAACACCATTCAAGGGGGCATAACCATCACATTTCTTCTAGGAGGTGAGCTACTACCATTTGAGCTAGTTTGCTTTCATTCTGCATGTATACAATTTCTTTTGATTTCATTCTGCATGTATACAATTTCAGTGTGTTAAACACACATGGGCAGCAAGGACAATATGAAAGATAATCAGGAGAGTACAAATTTTATTAACAAATGATTTACATTTATAGTACAATGTGTGACCGTTGGGTTTCACATCCCAAGGTCTCTTGGACTCCTTTTGTCCATTCGGCTTCCAGACTAACCCATTGAGGATTAGGTGTCCAACATTTCCCCCCTTAATCCGAAGGGTTATGTATGAGTCCAAGAAGAGAGCTGTAATACAAAATGTGCAAAAATGCATGGCAGCACTAGGCTGAATGTGCTCTCTGAAATGTTGGTATAAAGGGCGGTGGTTTAAGGATGACCATCAACACTGGAACGCTTAGTGCAGTTCCCGGAACTCTTCCAAAACTGACAAGAAGCTGAAGTCTTTTGCTAGAGGAAGTGCTCCTATTGATTTGAAGAGGGAAACCTTCAACCAATAGAGGGAGGTCTCACCCCGCATAAAAGGGAGAACTTCAACCTGAAAAGGGAAGTCTCAACCTGTGATGGTTTAAGGATGACCAACAACTCTGGAATGCTTAATGCAATTCCTGGAACTCTTCCAAAACTGGCAAGAATCTGGTGTCTTCTGCTAGAGGAAGTGTTCTTAATTTTGTTCCTGGAATTCTTCCAAAGCTGGCAAGAAGCTGAAGTCTTCTGCTAGAGGAAGTGTCCCAGATCACCAACTGAAGGCATGTTCACGGGCATCTTTGTCTCTGGCTACAACTCTGAAACT
>APFE030829840.1:16120-48096 GCA_000404065.3 Pinus taeda | reverse complement strand
TTTAATATATTATTATTATTATTGGAGTTGAGGTGTAATGAACACTATAAACCGAGTTGTCTATGCAAAGTCAAACATATTTTGATTTTTTGTGGAACACAACCCTGACTCTAAAATTATAATTTAATAGAGGAGTTTTTAAACTCAACACACATATAGGTTATAGTGTTTTTTTATCTCACACATATAGTTGGTTGAGTTTTAAAAAATCAATACACATATAGGCTATAATTGTTTTTACTTAAAATATTTAGTTCGTTGAATTCTTCATGGACCACGAGCTTGACCCTAAAATTATAATTTAATGTATGGGTTTTAAAAACTCAATAAGCTTATAGGTTATATTGTTTTATACCCGAAACATGTGGTCGGTTGAATTCTTCATGGAACACAATGTTGATCCTAAAACTATAATTTAATATAAGGGTTTTAAAAACTCAATAGGCATAGCTATGTTACCAAACTTGTCCCTCCATAACCTGCCTCCAAACTTGTTTGGATGCTTGGTTTAATTTTTTTTAATTACAGAGTTTATATTTAAAATCAAATTCATTTCTTTGAGTGGAAGTAAAATTCATTCAAATTTTATGCGTTTAAATAGGTTACATTAAATAATAATACCATGGGAAAAACGATGAGTTCTCAAAACCATCCATAGGTTGTTAAAACTTGGAGTCACATAATTAAAGAAGAATACCATGGGTTATCAAAGTCATGGGTTGTGAAAAGTTAGATTTCTATAGTTTAATTTATTTAACTTTATGATTATATCATTATATTATAATTATAATTATTAAATAGGTTACATTAAGATAATACCATTGGAATAATTTAATTTATTTAACCTTATGTAATTATATAGTTAAGATTATTCATTAATATTTTATTTTATTTTATATTTAATTATACAAAAAAGAAGAATATCATGGGATAAACCATGGGTTGTTAAAACTTTTGGAAAATCGATGGGTTATGAAAAGTTGGATTTCTATAATTTAATTTATTTGACTTATATAGTTAAAATTTATAATTATTAAATGGGCTACATTAGATAATAATACCATGGGAAAAACCCGAAGTCCCATAATTTAATTTATTGAAACTTTATGTTTTTAAATAGGTTACATTAATGAAGAATGTAATCGGAAAAACTATGGGTCATCAAAATCATGTGTGGGTTGTCAAAACTTGGAGTATGATAGTTAAAAAAGAATACTATGGGAGAAACCATGGATTTTCAAAAACAAAGAAAAAGCCATGGGTTACGAAAAGTTGAATTGCTATAATTTAATTTATTTAACTTTAAGATTATATAGTAAAATTATAATTATTAAAAGATTTAACATTCAAAAAAATATTATAAAAAACCTCAAAATCTATAAATCTAATTTATTTAACTTTATATTTTATAGTTAAATTATAATTATTAAATATTATTTTTTTATTTTAATAATTTAATAATGCAAAGATTTTTTCCTCTTATTTTTTATTTTTATGTTTATTTTTTTAAAGTTTTTATTTTTATTAATTATTTTTAATTTTATGGAGGAAAAATGTTTTCCCAACAAAACAAAATATGATTAGAATAAACTCCATATTAGGCGGACCACACTGCAAAAATAATTTGAAAAATAAAAAAATAATATTTTTTTTTTTATAAAACAAAATATTAAAATAATATTTAAAAAAAATAATTTAAAATTCACTTGCAATATATATGATAAAGATTATTTTAAAACTTAAAATTATTTTGGTTAAAAAAAAAAACTTGAAAACCTAAAGATACATATAAAACAATAACAACTTCAAAAACACAATGCTAAAATCTTATTGCCATGAATTTGTGTCCTTGCTAATACTCATGGATAAATGAAAATAAAACCCAAAATAAGTTCACTTTCCATCAGTGTCACCATTAAGTGATGCTATTGGCTAACTAATAACAAAATAAATGATTTTGTTATTGTGAAAGTGAACAAATCACGTGTAAGAAATGAAATAGTATATATTATATTATATACAGAAGAAAAACTATATAAGATGACCAAACTAACCAAGAGGATTGTGAGAATCTAACAAATATGAGTATAGATAAGTGAAATATTTGTCCTTGTATGAGATAAGAGTCAAATCTCTCTCTTCTTAAATTAAAATAGGTATAAGAGTTGCAAAATTGTATTATTTTTAAAACACACTTTAAAGGATGCCCAACAAAGGTAATATCAAATTTTATAATTGTGTTAAAGTATGATATATGAGAAAAGATAAAGACGATGATGTTGAATAAACAGTAATTCCAATATCTAATATATTAAATGCCTATCTTCCTTGGAGTTTTTAGAGATTTCTTTAGCTTTTTGAAGAAGCCATCACCACTCACAGTTTAGGCAATTGAGAAGCTTCTCAATTGTGTATAAAAAGCCTTTTTTGGTAATTGAATGGACAAGTTTCTGTGTGTTTGTTCAGTTTTGGTTTTGTGTCTGCGTTCTTTGATTTGGTATTAGAGCAAAGTCAAGTGCTGCAAGGTTGAGCGCGGAGAACATAAGGTTCTTTTGTGAGGGTGTGTTGTAGAGAGGGTGGAGTTGTAGAGAACCCCATGAGATTTGATTGTGTGTGAGTATGAGAAATCACATTATTGCAGAAAGGGTGTGCTGCTAAGAAGTCATGTGAGAGCTTGTGTGTGAGAGTGGGTTAGGAAGCTACAAACCTCTCGATCAATTCTCTGCGACAAACATTACACAACGATATCATGCCTGCAAATATCTTAATTTATATCAAATCTCATATCATTGGTCTTAACATTCAAGTTTTAAAACATTTAATTGTATTCTTTCCTCTTTACTTTACTGTCTTCTTATACCCTACTTCTTTGTTTTTCCTAAGCATATGTTTCTCATGGTCCATTAAAGTTTTATCCTTTAGTCTTTTGTTTTCCCTAACTATATGCTGTGAGGGGTCCATTAAAGTTTTATCTTTTTTTTTTTTTGTTGATAAGTGGGTGAATCCTGAAAATCACTCTTACCCTGTGGCTGAGAGGCCACGACTCAGGGGCATCTAAGCCGTCAAAGTCACCCGGGGATCGCACCCGGCCTGAGCCGCACCAGCAGAAACCATGCTGGATTTTTTGGTATCGGCGAGACTAGAACCGGTGACCTTTGCATATGGAGCGCCTTAACAGCGCGCTCCTTCATTGACTGTTCTAAATCTCTTTGATCATTAAAGTTTTATCTTTTATTTTTTCCATACCACATGCTTTCCGGGAGTCCATTAAATTAAAGTTTTAGAACATCTAATTCTGTTCTTTCCTCTTTACTTAAGTTATCTCTTTTTTCCCTAACCTTGTGTCCATTAAATTAAAGTTTTAGAACATCTAATTCTATTCTTTCCTCTTTGCTTGAGTTATCTTGTTTTTCCCTAACCATGTGTTTCTTCTTAGAGGTCCATGTTAGAATATCTAATTTTATTCTTTCTTCTTTACATTACAAATTTTCTTTTTATTGATCAAAATTTGTATTTCTCAAAATCTATTATAACCATATCATTATAGTTTCTCTTAAAATCCATTAAAATACAATCAATAATGTTTTGTAATATTTCAAAAAAATCTATTATAACCATATAAATAATGATCCCTAACATCTAATTCCATTCCTTTCTTGGAAATCTATTTTGATGATTGGATCACATATCCTTAATCGCGTGTTTATTACTTTTGCATTTGTAATGATTGAACATAACAATGGATCATATATAAACTTTTTAATAGCCCTGAAATAAAAATAAATTATAATAACAAATATACACATTGAACATAATGTATAAAATTTATTTCAAAGGAATTTAATGAGATAAAACTCCAAAAAAACGAAGAATTATATATATTTTTAATTAATTGAGAAGGAAAAATACATAGACCACTATGGTTATAGATCATTAAGATTAAGATTATTATGGAGGTGAGAAAATATTTTTCTATTTTAATATAATATATATATATATATATTTGCAATCTCTTTATTCTTATTTACTGGAAGCAACATTATTTTGCAATCTCTTTACTCTTATCTATTATCGATTGGAAGCAACATTGATACTTTTCTTCTTAATTATTTGAGAAGGAAAAATACATAGATCATTATACATCTATGAGATATTATATTTTATGTTAGTGTGATATATATATATAATTTTTATTATGCAATCTTTTCTTATTAATTTATTTTTTGTAAATTTATGTAAAGGATTTTCATTAATAAAATAAAATTTACATTGAGTTCACATGTTTATATTTTGCAAAAGAGACTCGTATGAGAGTGGAGGTCTCCATAGAACTACATCAAACATAAACATAGTGGTCATCAACACTAAACTAAGGCTTCAAAACTAAGAGACCACAATTAAACCAAAATGAGAGATGTGAGCTATGTCTTCCTTAACCGCGAGGCAAAGTGGCATTCAACAAAAAATAAACACTTGCCACATTCAAAGATGAAAATAGTAGATGTGCATAAGAATCATAAATATCCAACACCATCCTTTTGCCAAGCCAAACACTTATAGAGGACCAACAGGAAAACTTTCCATGTATGCGTCTGATAATCATTACTTCAATCCTGCAAAATGGGAGAGCCATTGGCTGCAACAATGTACCATGAACCAAGGAGCCAGAGCTAGAGCCTGAGATGTAATATGAAATTAACAACCAATCTGAAGAGGATTGAATAGAAGGTGGCACCATACCCAGTAGCACTATCCAATAAACTAGAAAGTGTGCCACCACACTCCATTGTTGGCCCAAATTCATGAAGGAAAAAACACATGGAGTGAAACAAATGAAGGTCCAAGAAAATATCATCACCAACTTTTAACTTTCATATATCACAACAGGGAGGACCATAAAAAATAGTAGAAGCCTCAAAACCATGGAACACAAAAATGTCAAACCACAAAAGCAGAGACTTGCCTTAATCAGAAGAAATAATTGTAAAATCAAGAGTAATGTTAACAGGAGGGTCATTAGGGTCTCCAGGAGGATCCACAATATCTCCTGAGGTTGAGTCTGAGTCTAATACCACATATTTTCCACACGTTTTAGATGAGAATCTATATCATTAAGGCAAAATCTTACATTCCTTAGAAGACGTTTAATATCCTCCTGGCCGGAAAAAATATTATAGTTATCAACTTGTTTGTCTCTTAAAACCATATGAAAGATATCATCCATTTGTTGGTGAACAAAGAGAGAATGAAAAAAATGCAATCTCAGTTTCCTAAAATTTCCTAGGTCTGGAATCCATTTGAAACCTTATCGTCCTACTTCTGAATTGGAAAAGTAAGGATGGTCTCCAAACTCTTTCAATTATAGTAGCAGAATTTCCATTCGAACTTCAAGAGGGACTGAATCATAGTCGAAAGCAATTGAAACCCAAGCAAATAATCAACGACAATGAATACTAGAAGAGCTAGCTCCTCCTCTGTGACTTGGAATTTGGTAATAAGGAGGCATGGTAACTAGAATAATAGAACAGTTACAACAACCATAGAAACAACCACAACAAATGAAACTAATAGAAGGACAAACGATTGACTCTTGAAAGTCTGACCAAAACACAATCAAATCATCCTCCAAACTCCACACCTGGGACACAAATTTAAGGGATACTTCTAATTCATTGCACGATAAAGGCATAAAATTTTAAAACCCCACTCCCAAGACACCATAGTGAGACTCCCCAGACTCGTCCAGTCCTTTGAATCACACCTAGAGTGCAAACACAACAAAACCTTATTCACAACAATTCCAATTAAAAATAAACAAAGGGCATTCCCAATTGTGTAATCAAAACCCCAATACCTCACAAGAGGAGTTAACAAGGACTTACAGAGGAGAAAGATATGAAATACCTGAATTATATATTGCGCCTCCAAACGGAAAGGGAAAATCCTCGAACTAAAACCACACAGAGAAATTACCAATATACTAGAAACCACTAACATGTAAGAGACAACAACGAAGAAGTAGAATAATTATAGATGTATACAAAGAGCACAACGATTCTGTCCCAATTGCCACCATATTTACCACCCAGGAAACCCTAAGCCCAACCATTCAAAGACTCAAAGGATGCGAAGTATGGCACATTTACGCCATTTCTACCAAAGAAGATAGCATTTGAAGGAGAATTTCTCGGAATAATCCCACAATTAAAGTTAGAGGATAATGAGTTCAATGACCATAACAAATACCCGCAATTCACATCAAGCAGGTACCTGAAGAAGGACCATTACACGAAGAGCGAAGTAACAATATTGGAACCACATCAATGGGTGCAAGGGTTGGAGCGATCAGGCTTACTGAACATGTTCAACGTGTCGCACTTCGGAAGAAGTACACCTAACACAGCTTGCATAAGACAATTGCTCGTGTTGGTGCATGACGGATGCCACTGGTTGGGAAAGAGGATCCCCAATTCCGGGATGTTAATATTACGGATTACCAGGTTTCCATATCAAGGAAGGGACCCCACCGAAGAGTTCATGGGTAAGGATCTAGATAGAGCGATAGTGCAGAGCATGAAGGACAAGTTTGGCTTGGTTAAGAAAACACAAGGCTACGAAATAAATTCCAGTAGTGACCAAGGAGTATGCTTTGTTGCGCATATCTTAGCTGCGAAGATTATGCAAAATTTCGAGCCAATGAAGTCCCCGCAACAGTTTTCTTCTTAGCTGTTCAGTGCAACAATGAGGTCCAGTACAACTGGGCTGGATATCTATGTAGTTAATTCCTAGAAGATTGCCTAGAAGCTCAGGAGGAAGGTAAGACCTTTCATTACGCATGGTTGATTTTGATCATAGCCTTATTGGCATGGAAGGAGTTGGAGTATACGCAGTTTCCTCCGGTAGAACAAGACATATGTGAAGTCGCGTAGTATGCCTCGCTATGGTATACCAAGGAGACATTACGACCACATGAGAACATAATATTCTTTGTCTTGTATCACATGGATTTACACATAGTGGTAAATCAGTACCCTAGACTGTCACCAAGCTTGTGCCATCAATATAAGTATGTTGTGAAGTTCAAAGTAGACTTTCATAGGATCTACATACAAGCTCAAAAGGATACAATGAAGACATGGCATCTTTCCTATACTTAGTCACCAAAGATGATCTTGTGACATTAATACAACAGTGGCCCACAAAATGGATGACTGCGATGGCGAAAGATATAGGAGATAACATAGGAAGAAACTTCGTAGCATGGAAACAAGTGGAAAAGATAAAGATAAGGATGAACAAGAGCAAGAACTAAAACAAGAGCATGATAAAGAGGGGGCCAAGGAGCAGACAGAGATAGAAAAAGGAAAGAGGAATCTGTAGAGCAAAACTTCGCTTAGGAGAAGAAAGAAGAAGAAAGTAGATAAATCAAAGGGCATAATGCCACTAGTCCTTACTGATGGGGACCTAGATGAAATTTGGGAGAAAGTTCAAGAAGTCAGAGTGGAGTCATGGAGAAAAATAGAGGATCGCTACGACGCACTCCTGATAAGTGTTGACAAGAGTATTGCAGAATTGAAAATATTGGCACAAACATCCAAACAACTAGCATAGATAGTCCGAATTATTCATCTAGAGAGACTAATAGAGATAACATTTGGGATGAGGATAATTCAGATACCTGCCAGAGCTCTGCAATTCGACTCTGTTGAAGTCAAGTAGCAGGCAAAAGGTTGGGATCATGTCAATATGAGCATGGCAGCACTATCCATTCCGATATTACATGAACTACACCAAAGCATCGCAAATGAGCTAAAGGAGCGCGAAAAACGCACCTCACAATTAAATATTCACATAGAACAAGAGCGTGTTGCGTTGCGCTAAAGAAACGAATTGACCAGGACATCAAGGATTAGGATTAGGCAGAGCTATAGCAGCAGAGATTGAAAGAGGTGGTCAAAGACACTTGCAGGGAAGTTCTAGACATGGATGTCGAGGAGGAATCAGTCGAAGATAAGGTCACGAAGCTCGGCCTTGCAGTGAAGGAATCAAAGAAGAAGATCGCGGATGTGCAGTTTGAATATGAAGTAAAGATTAGTGAGCTGCAAATGAAGCTGCAGCCAACCACCCCACCAGATGTATGCGAACAGAGGGTGATTGGCCTAAAGACTGCAATGATAAGCATCTCTTAGATAGTGGCAGAGTGTGGAAAATTATTGGACGAGATTGTGCAGATTTGGACTTCGCTACAGGAAGATCTTAACATACAAAAGATAGAAGATGACATCCAGCAGAAGAAAAAGTAGCTAGAGGAGATTCGAGCAATTGCGAAGACCTTTCTAGTCTCGTAGAAGCTCGCCAGAATCAGTGAAGCCAAGGCACTTCAGAAACATATATAAGAACTCAGAAGGGAAGGAAAAATTTTGACGGAGAGAACTCAACCATGGGAGGATGAGGCTCTCTAGATATCACAGGAAGTGGATGGGAAGCTTTAGGAGCTTCGACAAAAGGAGGAAGTAGTATTGCAGAAGACTGTAGGACCAGTGACAGAGGCACTCTTGGAAGAAGTGTGCAAGGAAGAGAAGTAGGCAACAGAGAAATTATAGCAGTACAACGTTGCCTACAACAAAAGCGCAACAAAGATTCGAGGCAAAGCAGTTGAGTGACTCAGGACAAGTCACATGTGAATGTTGGGGAACTGTTGGGTGCAACCCAACTTGGCCCAAATTTTTGTCAAAACTCCTCATTTTAGGGAGAGGAGTGCGTGATACCACAAAGAAATGTACCGTGCGATGCTTCAGGGTGGGTCGAAGTCTAAAGATTTACGCCTCTTATTTTTTATTTTATGTCATTTTTTAAAGTTTTATTATTATTTTTAAATATTTACATAACAAAATGATCGGACAACAACTCTTCCATATTAGACAGATAGCACCTGCAAAAATTTGTAAAAAATAAAAAATTTTATAATAAAATTTTATTTAATTTTTTTTTTTTTTATAACAAAATATTAAATAATAATTTTCTTAGAAAAATTTTAAAATTCACTTCGAAAATATATATATAAGATAAAGATTATTTTAAAACTTATAATTATTTTGATAAAAAAATAATACTTGAAAATACCAGATTTCAAAACCTAAAGATACAAATAAAACAATAACAACTTCAAAAACAAAATGCTAAAATCTTATTGCATGAATTTGTGTCCTTGCTAATACTCATGGATAAATGAAAATAAAACCCAAAATAAGAAGTTCCCTTTCCATAAGTGTCACCATTAAGTGGTGATATTGGCTAACTAATAACAAAATAAACGATTTTGTTAGTGTGAAAGTGAACAAATCACGTGTAAGAAATGAAATAGTATATATTAACCTATGGGATATTTTGATGATTGGATCATTAAAGCAGACATTATATTCATTGTTATTACAATCAACATATGCTCAATTATATGTTTATTACTTTCGCATTTGTAATGATTGAACATTACAATCAATGACATATATAAACTTTTTAATAGCCATGAAATAAAAATAAATTATAATAACAAAAATATACACATTGAACATAAAATATAAAATTTATTTCAAAGGAATTTAATGTAAAACTCCAACAAAACGAAGAATTATATATTTTTTTAATTAATTGAGAAGGAAAATACATAGACCATTAAGGTTATAGATCATTAAAATTATTAGAGAGTGATGAGAAATTATTTTTTATTTTAGTATTATAATATATTTTTTTTTTCTTTTTACTTTGCAATCTGTTTACTCTTATTTACTGGAAGCAACATTATTTTGCAATCTCTTTACTCTCATCTATTGGAAGCAACATTGATATTTTTTTTCTTAATTATTTGAGAAGGAAAAATACATAAGCCATTAAGATCATTATAGATCTATGAGATATTATATTCTATTTTAGTGTTATTATATATATATATATTATACTTTGCAATCTTTTTACTCTTATTTATTTTTTGCAAATTTATGTAAAGGATTTTCATCAATAAAATAAAGTTTACATTGAGTTCATATGTTTATATTTTGCAAAAGATACTCATATGAGAGTGGAGGTCTCCATAGAATTACATCAAACATAAACATAGTGGTCATCAACACTAAACTAAGGCTTCAAAACTAAGAGATCACAATTAAACCAAAATGCGAGATCTTAGCTATGCCTTCCTTAACCGCGAGGCAAAGTGGCATTCAATAGAAAATAAACACTTGCCACATTCAAAGATGAAAACAATAGATGTGCATAAGAATCATAAATATCCAACACCACCCTTTTTCCAAGCCAAACACTTATAGAGGACCAACAGGAAAACTTGCCATGTATGCACCTGATATCATTACTTCAATCCTATAAAACGGGAGAGCCATTGGCTGCAACAATGTACCATGAACCAAGGAGCCAGAGCCAAAGCCTGAGATGTAATTTGAAATTAACAACCATGCCAATCTGAAGAGGATTGAATAAAATGAGGCACCATACCTAGTGGCACTATCTAATAAACCAAAAAGTGTGCCACTGCACTCCATTGTTGGCCCAAATTCATGAAGGAAAAAACACATGGATCGACACAAGTGAAGGTACGAGAAAATATTATCACCAACTTTTAACTTCCATATATCACCACAGGGAGGACCATAAAAAATAGTAGAAGCCCCAAAATTGCGGAGCACAAAAATGTCAAAACTGCAAAGGCATACACCCGCCTTAATCAGAAGAAATCATTGTAAAATCAAGAATATTGTTAACAGCAGGGTCATGTTGACGGTGCTGGACCCGCCAACATGTCAGTGGATCTCCCTGGTAAGAAGTCCCAATTAGACCTCAGACTGTTTGGTGTAGGAGTCCCAGCAGTGGGTTGTACGGTAATGCCTTGGCCGCGATTTCACACAAAGACAAGTAAGATGTCTCTGTTGGTAGCAAGGGTGTGACATCTACAACAAGCCAAGGAAGGTGCATGAGAGGTTCAAACACTCGGGGTGATGGTTAAACCAACAACATGTTTCAGAAAGATTCATACATACAAACATAGAAAAGTCCATACATGCATGCGTAAGCAAACAAACACATATATCATTTAGAGTAAACCAGATAGCATAGAATACAATACAACATATGCATGAAATGTAATGGCTCTGTTATATTAATAAGTGTAAGTTCCAGTCATACAATACATCCATGTCTAACCACTAGTTCTGACAACGGAACGTTATAGCCACAACTGCCTACTCCTCCAAAAAGATATACCAGCTTTGCGTAGTGGAAAATCCAAGCGTCATTACAATATTGTCCAAGTTCTCTTTAAGATTGTTATGAAACCAGCTCACAAAAAGATAGAAAAGATAGATGAACGCCTTAGAAATAAGCCTCTTCGAGGGGGCAACCTCCTTTACATTACACAAATGAACAATTCTTCAATGAACAAATGACAAGACCTCCCTTCTATATTAAGGGGGTCATAACAATAATCAGAGCCGACTAAAATAATAATGTAAGGCACAATAATAACAATAGTGGGATTTATAGGCACAATAATAACAATATGGGGTTACAGGGCACAACAATATAATAAGGGGGTTGTACTAATAACAATAAGGAGTTACACTAGTAGTATAGGGACCTAACATGCCCCTCTCCTTCAAAAAGTGTTGTCCTCAATGCTTGAGTAATTCTTGATGCTTCTATATAAAATTCTTGTCCTCCCATGTGGAATCTTTAGTGGGTAAGTTCTTCCAATTGATGACATACTCTGAAATTGATCGATTTCGTAGCTGTCGGGTTCTTATTTCTGTGACTACTCTGGGTTCCAATATGATTTTTCCTTCCTTGTCAAGTTCTGACAATATTGTTTGAATTGGGATCTTCTGCAACTTTTGAATGAGTGGCCACACTTCTTCATCCTTCTTCCATTCATCCCTTGCTTCGTTTATGCAATCAAGTTGGATAATAGAAATATCACAAAACAAGGCTTCCACATCCTCATCCTTTCTTGAGAGTGCATCTGCAACAACATTTTGCTTCACTTTTTTGTAGGTGATTTCAAAGTCATAACCCAACATATTTGTGACCCAATTTTTTTATTCTTCTAAAGATAATCTTTGTTCTAAAAAGTATTTAAGACTATCATGATCCATTTTTACCTTGAAGTGTCTTCCCATTAGGTAAGGTCGCCATTTCATAATTCCATGTAGTATTTCCAATATTTCCTTCTCATAAATAGCTTGCTGGAGATGTAGCCATAAAAATACCCAATCACCTACATCAAAACTTCTTTCACTGCGATGTTGATCTACCTATTGTGTCATTCGATTCTGCACCAAAGTGGCATTATCCTTTAAAAGTTGGAGAACTTGTTGTTGATGCTTGATGTGATCTGTCACTGCTTGAATCTTTTTCTTCTTGATATGTTCTTCTATCCTGAGAGTTTGAGGAGTGGTAATTTCTTCCAATGCATTACAAGATATGGTCAAATTTCTTGATGCTCAATGTGATCTGTCACTTCTTGAACATTTTTCTTCTTGATATGTCCTTCTATATTGATAGTTTGAGGAGTGGTAATTCCAGCCAATGCATTAGAAGATATGGTTGGATTAATTTCTTATTTCTCGATGTGGTCTTTCACTTCTTGAACCTTTTTCTTCTTGATATGTCCTTCTATCTTGAGAGTTTGAGGAGTGGTAATTCTTGCCAATGCTTTACAAGATATGGTCAGATTCATTTCTTCTTTCTCTGGGGTTGGCTCTTGGTGTATATCCTCTTCTTTTGATGTTTCTTGATCCTTTTCTTCCTCGTCTTCATAATCCATGTAAAATAATTTCTTCTCAGCACACTTATGACCTTTAGTGTATTTGTTATCACAATTGTAACAAAGCCCTTTTTCTCCTTTTTCTTCCAATTGTTGTGGTGTAAACCTTGTCGGTTGTGGAAGGCTAGGAGAAAAAACACTTCCATAATTATAGTCATGAGTGGTGGGATTCATTGTTTCCATAATTTTTCTTTCAATTTTTCTTACCAACTTGAATGCCTTCTCCAATGAATCAGGTTCCCAAAGACGAAACTCATGATGAATGTTATCCTTTAAAATCCCTATGAAGACATCAATCCTTTGCTTCTTTGGAATATCATTTACCCTTATATTCAATTTTTGAAAGTCCTCAATGTGCTCTGCCATTGAACCCTTTTGTTTGATATTTATCAATTGGCTAAAAAAGGTGCTGCTTTTTGTATCCTCATAATGTGCTATCATTTATTCTGTAAAAATTGCCCAAGTGACAATTTGTTTACGAGATAAAAGCCATCGATACCATACAAATTGATTTGGTTCCAAATATAAAGTTGCAATACATACCTTTTGTGTGTTTTTCACATTATGGAGATCGAAAAATTGCTCCATCTATACTATCCATGTTCTGGGATCCTTGCAATCAAACTTCCTCATATTGATTTTTCTTGATTTTAGGAGCTTGATCTTGAAACAACTATAACTCTCTAATTTTAGATCTCCAAGTTCTAAAATTGCATCTTGTAGTAGCCCTCCGAGTCCTCTTTCTAACCTCACAATTTGGATCAAGATTGGATTCAACAAGTTAGAGTTATGTGAAATCTCCCATGATGACCTGATTATAGAATGGTTTAGTAGAGCAAACTTGTTCGAAGTGCCACGTGTCACTGCTTCAACCTTAGGACCTAACATCGAGACACATAAAACTAAAGTCCGTTCTATTTCTGTAAATTCTTACTAAATTTCAATTTGATTCTCAAAGAGAAAGTTATGATGATTTTCCCAAGGTCACCTATTTGAGATGTAATCCGAGAGCCTGCAGAAACCCTAAATGTCTTGGACTGTATCTATGAAAATATAACAAAACAAGATCTGAAATTCGGGCCCAAGCTTCACCAAGTGTTCCGCTCAAATGAGTTTTAATTTTAGATTCTTAAACATTGTAGAAAAACAATTATAGCGAAAATCCCACGATGACCTGTTTGAGATGGAATTCTGGAGCTTGCAAACACCCTAACTTCCTCAGATCATATCTCGAAAAATATAGCAAGACAAGATTTGAAATTCGGATCCGAGGTTCAGAACGATTTCGGATCAAATGGATTTTTATTTTAGCCTTTGAAACGTTTTAGAAAAAAATTTATAGCGAAAATTCCACGATGAGCTATTTGGAGCAGCGAAACCCTAAAATCCAAAACTTTGATACCAAATGTTATGAAACTAGCTCACAAAAATATAGAAAAGATAGATGAATGCCTTATAAATAAGCCTCTTCTAGGGGGAAACCTCCTTTACATTACACAAATGAACAATTCTTCGATGATACAAATGACAAGACCTCCTTTCTATATATAGGAGTCTAAGGGGTCATAATATAATTAGAGCCGTCATAACAATAATAATGTAAGGGCACAATAATAAGAATAGTGGGCTTCTATGGGGCACAATAATAACAATATTGGGATTACATTGGCAAAAAAATATAATAAGGGGGTTGTACTAATAACAATAAGGGGTTACACTAGTAGTATAGGGACCTAACAAAGGTAGTCCTATCAGAAGCTTGGCTGACCAAAAACATTTACAATGAGTTATGAGGTTCTATTTATAGCAAAGGGTGGGGTGACTCTTGACATTCCCCTTTGTGATAGTTCATCTACCCTCATGACTCTTCATCTACTCTATGACTGTTACATCCAAATGTCCACACTTGAACTTCCACTCGACAAGACATTACATTACAATGCACATGTGCCCATGTGAGACAAAATGGCTTGAGCAAGCCATGCAAGACATCACTGAAACTCGGTCCGTTTTGATGAGACCAATTCTTTGACATGCTTGTGATGGTGAAGGTGGTGAGTTGATGCCAAGCTTGCTCATCCGTGATGGTGTGCATGCTCTCCATGGTGACATCTTGCTGAAGCAAACTCTTGCCTCCATTGCATCCCAGTGCATTGGTGTGGCTTCTCCATCCAACTCGTCTACTAACATGTGCATGGTCTTCTTAGGTGCATCCTAATTGGAAACACACGGATGCATAATGTTCGTGTTGATCTTCCAGTGCGTGCTCGTGGTCATGTAAATCAACTGTCAACTACATGTTCAACTCCATTCGGACTTTCTTCTTGTCTTTGCCTCGGTGAGTATGCAAAATTGGTTAGATCGCATGCGTGCGCACAAAGACATGCATGATGCTGAATTCCCTTACATGTGATCAACAACACTGCTCACTATGTCTGCTCTGTACTCGCTGTTGGGATGGATCTTAACTTGTACATGCACAATTTCATCAGTGAGTTCATGTTGCACCCATTGCAACTCATTCTCTTGTCTATGCAACTCCCGTTCTTCCTTGATTTACTGCTTCAATGCATGCAACTCCTTCTCTGTTCCACTCTCTATCTTTGTGCGATCTTCATGTTGCACCGTCACCTCATAGCCTGAGTCTCCAAAGTTTATTTTATCACAAGTGGATCTGCCTGAGCTTGCGACCTTGTTCCACCTCTGTGTTGTTAACAAGCTTCCTCTTGCATTTGTTGCATTCGGTATGTTGCCTTTAGTTGTTGTTGATGGTGCTGCTGCCATCATATCTTGATGTCCTTGTCTACAAACAACTTTATGTCATCGCAGGTAGGCAAGTTCATAGACACTTGATCAGCTTCACCCCCAAGTGTGCTCTGAATGGTGGCTTCGACTCCACTCTCCTGGAAACCATTATACCTATGCTGCTGAGAGGTAGATGAACACCTGTGATACCTGGAGACATGGAAACACTCATTGCAAGCAATCTGTCAGTTGAAAACCAAAACAAAATTGAGAACTTACTTGCAACATACCTGTGTGACTGATCATGAAGGTCACACAATTTTCGCTGGGAGGTCGGGAGACTGATTGCCAAAAATTCACAAGGCACATTCCAGGCTGTTAGGAGGTTGGCTGACTACTGGAACTACACAATGCACAATCCAGCCTGGCCTGCTAAGGACTGAAACTGCGCAATGTGTAATTTTAGTCAGTAGTGACATGCAACCAACAAACTGCATTGCACAGTTTTTGGGGCCAACAGGACACTGCCTCCAAGAATTGTGAAATGCAATCCTAGAGGTCAGTGCGTGGCTAGACTTGCACAATTTCTGGGGTGAAGGAAGAGCCTTTGCTTCCGAAAATGTGCAGTGCTAATCGAGCAAGGCACGGTTCGAGCCAAGGCAACCCAGTCCAGCTGACGGGTGATTGAAAACATGAGAAGTGTGAAAGCATGATGAGATGAGTGCAAACAAGAGTGAATGATCATTCATGAAAACAACAAGTGCATGATTCAGAAAATGGGGAATCATGCATGTGTGTGAAGTGATTCACCGCAATGACGACTGTCCGTGCAAAACAGTGTCATGCATGCGACAACAGTGAGATGTTAAAAAAAATTGAAATGGTGCTTCTACAAGCTAACATACATTAAAATGATAGCATCGCTCACTGAAATAACGCAGACAACATTCATATGATGTGAAACAAAAAAAAGTGCCAGAAATGCAGCACGAGACATGAAAAGCGGGCTTACCCCAAAACAGATGAGTTGAATGTGCTGATGACTCCTAGATGTAATGTGGGATGTGAGAGATACAAGATCAATGTGAGGAATGATATCTGTAGCGTTTGGTTGATGAGTTTCAATAAAATCGAGGTTGTGACGCACATGCCACAAATCTAGGGAAAGCGACACTTCACGGGAGGTTTCTAAAATGATCCTTGCATGTAACTTCCAACTGCTAAAAATAGATCCTTGAAACAAGGGATGTGTTGTACCTTAAGAAACCAATTTCCTGGCTATGGAGAAATTGTGCTTAAGACATTACTGATTATTGTTTGTTGTCACTTATTTGTCACTTTATTGTTTGTTGTATTCTTAAATGAAGGACCTAGAAAACTTGGTCTTTAACCCTTAATACATATGTGACCAGAAAATCTTAGAATGTCATTTGTCGCTAGATATAAATGATGAATGAAAAATGCTTGAAGGAGAAGTTTAAGATAATATGTTGCTTAACACAGAACCTACTATCCGTCACTTAGAATAATTATGAAAATGAGAACTGAATCATAGACAATATGCTGCTTGACACAAAAACTATTATCGGTGACCCTTGGAGAAGTTAAAGATAATATGCTGCCTTACATAGAAACTATTATCTATAACTTAGAAAGGAAGATGAAAACTTCAAGTATAGGAGCGCTCTTTTAAGGGATTTTAACTTTATCTACATAAGCAAATAAATACCTGCAACTTCATTACTATACTTGAAAGAAGAAAACATAAGATGACACAGGACAAAGAAGTTACAAAATTATACCCAACAATTCATGGAAACTTCTGATTCTTTCATTAATCAACAGCTATATTTGGAATACAGTGGCTTAGTCTCCAGGTTCTCCAAAATTCGAACCCCCCTTCTCTGTAAATTTTCCTCTTTTTATACATTGTGAAACAGTTGCTGATCTCTGAAACTATCAAACTACTAAAACTGTTTCTCTAACTATATGAAGTAAGAATTATTACAAAATATTACACAAAGGGTAAAGACATCTCAAAGAACATAAAATAACAGAAAATAACTGAACATGGCAATGATTGCTGCCTTTTCAGCTTTGTTAATTGGCTCTTGAATTCTTCTGTAGATGCTTTAATAATTATTAATCTGCTTTAACCATAATAAATAGTGTTTGACTTTGACTTGTGCATAAATATGGGCTTACGCATGTATCGGGCGTGCTTTAATTGGCCAAAATGCAATTGAACCGCATTAATTACCTTCCTTTGAATTTGCCTCTAACGCTAATTTTTCTCGCAACCTTTGATTATTATGGAACTCAAAAAGAATTAATTCTGCTTCATAAATCCATCGGATCTGCCTGTTCTATACTCCATTGACCTCGTATCACAAATTGCAATCGGTGCCTTCAATTAAGATATCAATACAAAACTTAACGACATGCGACATAACGGACATGCCAGAAGAATTAAACATAATATATACCATATCGGGTCCGGCCTGTCACAAATCATAATCGGCATAACGATATACATATACATAAAGCGTTATGCAATATTGCAGACCTGCCGACATTATAAAATGTAACGCATATATTTTCAGGTCCATATTTTCCATCACTCATCGCAATCGGCAAAGGAACCAACACATATGCAAAGACGCTTTGCGGACCCCCTGGGACTTATAAAATGCAACATATAGTTCTTCGGGTTCAGCCCATCATTGCAAATTGCAATCAGTGATTCTGTGGTGATAACGTAAATTCCCATTACATTTTTTGTGATTGCGATTAACTGCATCGCTCACACACACACACACACACATATATATAGATATATATAGGGTCTAGATCCATATAACCATTTATATAACGATTTGATTTGCTCGTATAGCGACCTTGGCTACACCGGGGCCGATTATTTTACACTTCTTTCTTTTGCAATTTCGATATATAATAAACAAAATACTTCATTTCCCTTAGACTCTGCAGATGTAAAGAAAATAAGGGAGCTTCATTAGGGTTGAACCCCTGCAGTGATTTTTAGACCACGCATTGTGATAAAAGTGATAAATAGGCTTAAACACAATATAAGCTACAACATCTGGCTCCACCCGGGGATAGTGCTTTTGCCACAGAAGCACTAAGAACCGCAGATTAGTGCCTTCTCCTCGGGCATGGAGTCATGCATTGCTTCGCCAAACTTAATTGTGTAAAAATTTGTACAGTGAACCCACACCAATATCTGCAGTGATAGGATGTTTGTGCTTTGATAGCAAAAAATTGAGAATCGTAGATCAGTAGCCTTAGTTGGGCATGGAGTCCAAAATTGTGAAAACCTTGAAATTTGATAAACTGAAATTTAATATTCCTGAAGTCTGAAACCTCTGCAAACCATTTGAAAAGTCACCCTTATTCATCAACTAAGATTAAACTGAAGAACTGCAACTGGAAACCAAATTGTCAACACCTGAGCTTATTTATGTACAAGTTCCTACATATGTACATGATTGATATCCATCAGGTGAAGTCAATCATCCAATGGTACCAGGTTAGCATTTGAGTGCTTAATCTAGAACCATTCCGCCAGTGAATCTTGAAAAAACAATTCATTCTGAGTTTCTCCTGAGTTCCAATGTTGTGATCCTGAATGTGTTCATCCTGTGAAACATTCCCCGAGTCAACAACCACATCATTGGGGTTAGAAATCCTTTCAAGGGGAACAAGTCCCTTTGGCAAAATATTATCCTTCAATTGAAAAATCTTCTAATTATCTATTGAATCTTTTAAACCACCGATTTCTGCAACTTGTGTTGTTTCTTCTTTATCCTGATCAATTTTTGTGCCCTGAAACTCCTCAACTATAGTAAAAAATTCTTTAATCTGCTAATCATCTTCAAAATCTTGCCAATTTTTAACATTATCAGGAGCAGAGGGTCTGTGTATCATCCCTACCTCATATCTTAGTCTTGGATTAATAGGAGGCTTGAAAGTACTAGCAGCCACAACCAATGAATCTGCTAATCTATTCTCATTTCTTGGAATAAATTGAATGTTAAGAGTTTCAAAAAAATTCTCAATCAAATCCTATACCTCATTTCTATATGCCCTAAGCCTAGGTTTCTTTGTTTGGAAATGATCTTTTATTTGCTTAATAATCATCTCTGAATCTCCAAAAGCAGAAATTGACTTAACTCCCATCTGTTTAGCTGTTTGTAGAGCAATAATCAAGGACTCATATTCTGCCACATTGCTTGTTGCCTCGAACTCTAATTTTAAGGAACAAGGGAACATATTACCTCCAGGTGCAACTAGAAGAAAACCAGCATCTATTCCTTCCTTGGAATAAGATCCATCAAAGAGGCATTTCCACACTCCTCCAGTTTGCAGCTCTGTAATTACATTGGCTGAAGCAAGCTGCTTCTGATTATCTTCAGCTAGCTCTGCATTATCATGCAGCATGAAACAAGCAAAGTCATCCTTCTCCTCGCTATATACAGGTGAATTACTTGCTCCATTTTTTGTAATTGTTTTTACAAATCTAGTTTCTTTGTACAATCTCCTCTCTTCACCACCAATATTCGATATAACAACATATGTAAAATCTAGTTTCAAAACACCACCCAATTTAGCCCCCCAGGACCTAGATAGAAGCATTCCAAATCTAGCAGGGATATCTGTTACTACTACATCCATGACCAAGCTTCTAGCTGGAATTTGAGCTAGTGACACTGCCAAATCCTTAATGATCCCAAGACACTTGACTTTATTCGAATCAAAAGAATACAAGTCCCTATAGGGTTTGGTAACTTGTAGATTTAGTTGCTTCATTACTGACAAAGGCATAAGATTGTGTGAAGCTCCCAAATCAAACATACAATTATGTAAGAGGAAGTCATGGACCAATAAAGAAATATAAAAAGGAGGTATTTGAAGGGTCTACTTCCTCTACATGTGGACCAAAAACCACTATTGGTTTGTCTTATTGCGATTTACAGTGTCATTTATAATCTCATTTTCTTTCAAATTAACAAACTCAACAATCTCCTTTTGATAAATAGGTATTTTTTGTCAATTTTGTAAGAGGAACCTGAATTCTTACTTTTTCCAACTTCTTAGTAAGACTAAACAAGTGACCCTGTTTAGCAGTCCTTTCATTCTCCTCTTCACCTTTTTTCATGACTGGGATTACTTGAGGAATTGAAACAAGTTTCTCCAAAGGAATTTTTCCAGTTTGATCTTGAGAAGGTTCACCTTGAAGTATCTGTGTCTTGCCATTTGCATTCTATTGCTGCTTTCCTTTATTCACTTGTTTTGCAGACTGAGATTCTTGTGGAGTCGCCTTTGGTGAGGAAGTTGAAACTTGCTGCTCACTTTCATTTTCTTGATTTCTTGATCTCTTCCTCGATCTCAAGTCATATTTCTTATGTAGTTCAACCTGCATAAAATCAGAGAATTGCTTCCAATATTCATCAATTTTATTTTCATCATGAATGGCATATGTTTCATCATATTCATACTCTTCTCCTTCGATACCAAGTTCATTTTCATCTACTGCATATAATGTAGAAATTTGATCTTCAGGATGCTCTTGTTTTTCAACAGGATTTGCCTCTAAATATAATGGTGCTTGAATCTAATCTTGATCTTTTCTTCCTCTCTGCAAAATTTGCAAAGGTTGTCTTCTGTATTGGGGATTAAAGCTCTTATTATACTGTGTTTGTTTCTGAGAATTTTTATTTTCAACTCTAAATTATTTAACTTATCTGACAAAGTTTTAATTACATTACACATATCCTCCAATGCTTGAATTTGAGAGGATTCTATCTTTGCCTTTCCCTTGTCTTAGATAAGCTGTGTTTTTGGTGCTTTTCCTGTAGCCACCAGATTTTCTTCTATCTCTAATGCATTTGTTTGGATCTGATCAAGGGTTGGAGATATTCTTTCCCTTAATGTGAATCCAAAATTTGATTCAAAAGCTCCTGCAAAAGTTATTTTTGCACCAGCAGGAGGAGGCTTAATCTCCACTAGAAGACTATTGTACAATTTGTCAAACCTTCTGACAAATTCGACCACAGTTTCATCAAACTTCTTCTTTATGGAATTAAACTCTATTAATGAATACCCATGGTCTCTTTTTTCTCCCAATTTCTGGATGAATAAATGTTCCATCTCTTCCCAAGAAGGAATAGAATTATTAGGAAGTCCTTTAAACTGTTTCCTTGCTTCTCCATCCAAGGGCTGAACAAAAACATCTAAATGTTCAACGTGTAGGCTGTCTGCAAAATTGCAAAATACTAATACATGATTCTCTGCTACTTGTTCATCTTCCCCTATAAAACGAGGAAGAGTTGTGAGGTAATCCTGTGGCATTTGATTAAACGGTTGTGGCAGTTGAAGGGGTGCATACCTATTCATCAAGAATGCAGGTATTGCCATGTTTATTGAACCTTGATTACCAACAAATGTGGAACCTGACTGAGAAGTAAATGGAGAGTGTAGAGGTGGTAATGTGGCTATTGGTTTAAGTTGAATAATTATAGCAGGTAAAGTAACAGACTCTAAAGATTGCTCTTGACAGTTAGGTTCCTGAAATAACGATGATGAAAAAGATGACTCTTTATCAGATGAATGTTCAGATAAGTTGCTTCCTGATGTATACAATGTAGGAATTGGTGTAATTGGGATCTTAGACTTTCCAACCCTCCTAGAAACTAGCCTTTCAGGATCTGAAAGGGCTTGAACCTTCTATTGTGAAGTGTCTGATCTTGTATGGGGTCTTCTTGAAGCTAGATTTATTGCTTTGATTCAAAACAACCAAATATTTTCTCCTCACTGAACAACTAGAGGAAAATATTGAAAAACCCAGGGAAAAGTGTTCTTGTCTTCTCTTCCCGACAATGACACCAATTAATGTTGTACCTTAAGAAACCAATTTCTTGGCTGTGGAGAAATTGTGCTTAAGACACTAATGATTATTGTTTGTTGTCACTTATTTGTCACTTTATTGTTTGTTGTATTCTTAAATCAAGGACCTGGAAAACTTGGTCTTTAACCCTTAATACATATGTGACCGAAAAATCTCAGAATTCCATTTGTTGCTAGATATAAATGATGAATGAACAAAGCTTGAAGGAGAAGTTTAAGATAATATGCTGCTTAACACAAAACCTACTATCTGTCACTTAGAAGAATTATGAAAATGAGAACTAAATCATAGACAATATGCTGCTTAACATAGAAACTATTATCTGCGACCCTTGGAAAAGTTAAAGATAATGATGCCTTACACAGAAACTATTCTCTATAACTTAGAAAGGAAGATGAAAACTTCAAGTATAGGAGCGCACTTTTAATGGATTTTAACTTTATCTACATAAGCAAATAAAGACCTGCAACTTCATTACTATACTTGAAAGAAGAAAACATAAGATGACACATGATAGAGAAGTACAAAATTATACCCAAAAATTCATGGAAACTTCTGATTCTTTCATTAATCAACAACTATATCAGGAATACAGTGGCTTAGTCTCCAAGTTCTCCAAAATTCGAACCCCCCTTCTCTATAAATTTTCCTCCTATTATACATTGTGAAACAGTTGCTGATCTCTGAAAATGTCAAACTACTAAAATTGTTTCTCTAACTATCTAAAGTAAGAATTATTACAAAATATTACACAGAGGGTAAAGACATCTCAAAGAACATAAAATAACAGAAAATAATTGAACATGACAATGACTGCTGGCTTTTTGGTTATATTAATCGACTCTTGAATTCTTCTGTAGATGCTTTAATAATGATTAATCCGCTTTAACCATAATAAACAGTGTTTGACTTTTACTTGTGCATAAATATGGGCTTACGCATGTATCGAGTGCGCTTTAATTGGCCAAAACGCAATTGAACCGCACTAATTACCTTCCTTTGAATTTTCCTCTAACACTGATTTTTCTTGGAACCTTTGATTATTATGGAACTCAAAAAGAATTAATTTTGCTTCATAAATCCATTGGATCCACCTGTTCAATACTCCATTAACTTCGTATCGCAAATCTCAATCGGTGCCTTCGATTGATATATCAATACAAAACTTAATGACATGCGACATAACAAAACCAACACTCATGCAAAGATGCTTTGCGAACCCGCTGAGACTTATAAAATGAAACATATAGTTCTTTGGGTCCCGCCCATCATCACAAATCACAATCGGTGATTTCGTGGTGATAACATAAATGCCCATTACATTTTTTGCGATTGCGATTAACTGCATCGCTAACACACACACGCACACACATATCGACTCTGGCTCCATATAACCATTTATATAGTGATTTGATTTGTTCGTATAACGACCTTGGCTACACTGGGGCCGATTCTTTTACATTTATTTCTTTTGCAATTTCGATATATAATAAACAAAATACTTCATTTCCCTTAGACTTTGCAGATGTAAAGAAAATAAGGGAGCTTCATTAAGGTTGAACCCCTGTAGTGATTTTTAGACCACGCATTGTGATAAAAGTGATAAATAAGCTTAAACACAATATAAGCTACAACAGGATGCATTTGCATGCTACCTTGGGAGGAGCAGCCCATGCATGCAAATAAGTTTTTCTTGGTCCTGGAGGGAACAATCAACTCAACTGCACATGCAATAGTCTGCTCAGCTGGGAGGAACAAAATGCACATTTATGGGAGGGAGCTGGGTTGGCTACCCAGAGGGATTGTGCAATTTCTGGGTAGAGCAGCTGACTGCTACCTAGAATTGCGCAATTTTTGGGTTGCGTAGCCCTGCTGGGAGGAATTGCACAATTTTCTCAGTGAACAGTGACAGGCTGATTTGCGCAATCTAGAGCCCAGCAGGCTTCCAGACAGAATTGTGCAATTTCTAGAGGGAAGGCTGGTTGCCCTCCAAAATTGCACAATTTCTTGAGGGAGTTGCTCAACGTGTAACTTGACTAAGTCCGGTGAAACAACCTGTGAGGGGGGATGCAACAAGATTTGATGGAAAAGCTATTATTCTGCAAGAAAAACACTGAAGCTTGTGTACTTGACAAGACAAGACATGCTACTGTGAAAGGTTGGTAGGGAGGCTCCAAAACAAAGCTAAGGAAAAAATTTGGAGGGTGGTTGTAGCCGCTACAATAGGCCATTAGGGCCTCTTGGAGGATCCATAAGATCTCCTAAGGTTGAGTCTAAGTCCGACACCACATATTTTTCCAAACATTGTAGATTAGAATCTATATCATCAAGGTAAAATCTTATATTCCTTAGAAGACGTTTGATATCCGCTCGGCTAGCAAAAATATTATAATATCAACTTGTTTGAGTCTTAAAACCATATGAAAGAGAGCGTCCATTTGTTGGTGAACATAAAGAGAATACAAAAAATTCAATCTATGTTTCTTGAAATTTCCTAGGTTTGGAATCAATTTGAGACCCTATCCTCCTACTTTTGAATTAGAAAAGTAAGGACGGTCTCCAAACTCTTTCAATTCCAATAGTATAATTTCCCTTCAAACTTCAATAGGGTCTGAATCAAACTATAAAGCAATTGAAACCCAAGCAAATGAACGACGATAATGAATACTAGAAGTGCTAGATCCTCCTCTCTGACTTGGAATTTGTTAAGTAGGAGGCATGGTAATTTGATTAATAGAATAGTTACAACAACCATCGGAAGAACCATAACCAATGAAACTAGAAGAAGGACAAACCATTGACTCTTGAAAGCCTGACCAGAACACAATCAAATAATCCGCCAAACTCCACACCTAAGACCTATTAATGGTGCTAGACCTACCAAAATTTAGGGGATCTCCTCAATATGAAGTCCCAATTAGACCTCAAATCCTTTGGAGTAGGAGTCCGAGAAGTGGGTGGTAGTGTAATGCCTTGATCGTGGTAGCACGCAGAGGAAAGTATGATAACTTTAGGTGAGAGCAAGTGTGTTACTCTGCAGAGAGTCAAGTGTAATGCAAGAAGTTTCTAACAAACGAAGGGGAAAATGAAGTGCACCCCTTAGAATCCTTTAATAGTACACAGCTTGAAAGGAACACATGGGTGGAATGACATTACAAGCTAAAATGAAAAATATTCCACAAATTAAAGTGATGAATTAAACCAACAACAGGAATTCAACAAGATTTGTACAATTGCATACAAAGTAGTTCATAACAAAGTGTGTAAGTTAAACAACATACATTTCCAACACAACCAGAATAGTCTAACTACATTAACGACATATGCATGAAAGTGTGCTGGCTCTAATATTATTCTTGTAAGTGAAAGTTACATACATACATACACCACTGACGACCACTAGCCCCAATAGTGTAACATTACAGTCAAGAACGCATGATCCTTTAAAGAAGTATACTCACTCTATGCTATGGAGAAGCCATGGCTCTTCACAATACTCCTATGCCTTCTCTAAGCCTAAGCCTAGCCAAAATCTTGGCTCCCAAAAGCCTATTCTATGAGTTATGAGGTCCCATTTACAACAAAGGGTGGGGTGACCCTTGACATTCCCCTTTGTGACTCTTTGACTCTCCTCATGACTCTTCAACTTCTTTATAGATAACTCATTACATAACATGATGACCTTTCATATTCCACTAATGACATTTGGAATTTCACTTACAACAATTTACAAATAATATTACATTTTCCACATGTACCCATATGAGACAAAATAGGCTAGAGACATCCTAACAAGATAAAACATTAGGATTCCAAAGTTTGGGGAAGACCAAATCGACAACCTCCACTTGGTGCTTCTCGGTCAGATATTGATGCCACGCTTGGTTGTATGATGGTGTCCCCAAACTGTTTGATGGTGTCTTTTTGAAAGTGGACTCTTGCCTCCATGGCATTTGGGTATATTGTCTTGGAACCTGTATCCAACTCGTTCTAAAGCATGTGTAGCATGGTCTTGACCATGACAAGACCACCAATGTATTTATGCATGTTGTGTGCACTCAAATCTAAGTCATATCTAGTGGCCTCTCATTTCAGCTGGTTCACGTACTCATCAATCTCTAGTCAGAATTGGTTCTTCGGTTTAGCCTCAGTGAGGGAACCGATTGATGGGATCCTATGCATTCTCACCATTACATCCAAACTATTGTATAACCATGCATATGAGGCCTGTATGCTACTGATTAATGGGGCGAGCTTCTCATAGTTATGGAACAACATTTGGACCTTTTCTTTCTCCAGATCTGCCAGTGGCTTCATCTTCTTTACCAAGTCAAGCAGGGCCCCTTTGTATCACATTGTCCACTCTTGTACATCGACGATGGCAACATGTATGTTCTTGAGAGTTTGAACAAACTCTTTGCTTCATTGTGGTAGGCCATGCACATGGACAATTTCTTTATGCATGGTGACAAATCCATCATAGAGCTTCTGCATGGTACCCTCAAGTGTTGATACTTTAGCAAGTATTGTTGTCTTCATCTCCCTCGATGCAGAAAATGCATTGTGTGCTGATGCTCGGAGTTGTTCTACCTCTTGCCTGGATGCCTACAAGTTCTTTTCTAGTTGTTCATTCTCGGTCGTCAAGTACTTAAAATTTGAGCTTATTGCTCAGGCTTAGGCCAAGATAGCTTCGGCAAGGGCGTTGGATGTTGTCTAGTGTCTGACAATATCACCCTTTCCTTGATGAATGTAGGTGATGTGTGATCATCTGGAAAGTTCTTCCTCCACAACTATACAATCTTCTTCTTCAACTCGTCAAATAATAGATTGTACACATCCGTGATCGAACCATCATTAAGGAGAACAACTTATCCTTGATCGTTTGAGGCTAGTTCTAACATTGGAGGTGGTAGAGACTGATAGGTGACCTATCGTACTCTTGGCATCAGGTCAGTGTCTTAATTTTGTGGCTCCTATTCCAACTCCATGTTTTTCACTTCGATCAGTTCCTCAATCTACTGAGCAAGCTCCCAATCCTGCATCTTTTCACCCTCTTCCTTAGTTTCTGGTTGTTCTGACTCATCAACTTGTATGGGAATTGTTTTCTCTGTCATCACACCTTGCCTTTATTCCTCTTCATATTTCTTCTTCTCCTCTTTATCTCCTCCTCATCTCTGCTTCTTCCTTCAACTTTTTATCAATCTCCTGCAGATTCAGTTTTGCTTCCTGCAGCCTCTCCTTTTCTCGGTTCCTTCACTCTTCTCTCTTTATCCGTTTCTCCCCCTTTTATTCCACTACCAAAGTTGTTTTCTCCATGATAGGATTTTCTCTCATCTTGCAGCTTTTCTCTACCTTTGGGTTCTCAACAATCTTCCTCTTTCCCTTGTCTTGCACTGGATTGCTGCTTATTATTGTTGTTGTTGTTGTTGTCATTGGTGCTTCCTAGGCTTCTGATGTCTACAGATCACCATTCCAAGTTCCTGCTAAGCTAACTGGGTCATTGAGTCTAGAGGCATTGTGACAGTACCTCCAAGGGTCCTCCTCTGGCCAATGAAATGTCATGTGGATCCATGGAAAGTACACTCTCACACAGTGGTCCTTGCAAATAAGGTGGGGATCATATAGATTAAAGTCTCAGGTTCTGAACTCGAATTTCACTATCTATTTAGTTTCAGCATCTGAATCTTTCAAGCTCTTCATCTTGTATAATTTGATCTGCAAAGGAAGAGAGGGCCATGGCTCTTTCTTCTTCCTATGCATTCTTGTTGATAACCTCATAGCGAGGTGATATGAAACCTCTTGTATGATAATATTTTTAGTGGCATGCCTTGATAGAACTTGCGAAGGCTTCTCTCTGCCGAATACTTTAATGAATGTGCCACTTGGTGAGGCATACCAATCTGCAATGTTAACAATCGCCTCCATTGCTTCTTGGTACATGCAAGGTGGATCCTGCTCAAAGATAAGCTTGTACAATGGGATGGTAAAATTGTCAATTATCCTTGCCATCACTCCTCGATAGATGCAGTCAGAAAGTAACTTGAAATAGATGTTGAGGACAATCTATTTTAGTGTCCATGTCCAGATCATGCCAGGGAACCGTTGTTGGGCACATATTGCATCTAGTAAGTATGTAGACATGTAAAACCTTGCTTCCTCATTCTTGGGCAGATTCCGAGCGTTAGCCACATGGATCTTAAACTGATGAGCCAACATATTTGACCAATTGAATGGCTTCCCATCATTCACCAACTAGTCTAGTAAGACCACCCACCCTTCCAGAAAGGTTTATGTTTTCTCTTGACCATATATTTTGTAGGCAAAGATGATCGAGAACTGGTAAGCCTTCTTGAGGGACTTATTTTGTAAACATGAGTGGGTGTCTATCTAAAATTTGACGGCTCCTTCTCCTAGCCCTTGATGATGTCTCTAGTGTTCACATAACTATGGGTGGCATAGAAAAGTGAGTCCATGTGCTTCACCAGCTCAGGCAAGTGGTACATCTGTTGAAATTTATTTGCCCTAAAGGTCGCAAGCTCTATCCTGCTGGCATTGCTCAATGTCATGATCTATTCATCTCTGTGTGAGACAATCCAGATGATGATGTTTTCACATGGGAAGGTGGGGTACCTACATGAAACATTGTATAAGCATGACCATTGGATGCTAAGATAAACCTATTGATCCTTTAATTATTCCTTGAAGTTCTCTGCAAAAGTATATTTGATTTTTTGCCATGTTAATGTTGTACCCTTCTCAATGAACAACTCAATATCTACATAAAGTAGTAGATCAATTGATATCTACTCAACTGCTTCCCCAATACTACTCCTGGTGGTTTCATTTGATGCAACTCTCTGGGATTCCATGTTAAATGTAATTTCTATAGAGGTGGTTAATAACTGTTGTACCTGTGGGAGAGAGCGGACACTGATAGCAAGAAAATGTCAACTTAAAAACTAAAGTAACTTCAAGACAAGATCAAACAGCAAATCGGGCTCATGATGGGAAGGATTGCGCAATTATGGCTGACGAAGGACACTAGATGACTGTGGTAATTGCGCATAGCATATTTCTAGCAGTTAGTGGGGAAGGTTGTTGATTGGAACTGCGAAATTCAGATTTCAATCTGGGCAAAGGCTGGGAGAGACTACGCATTGCGCAGTCTCAATGGCCAAGCTGGGAGTCTGGCTCCTGGAACCGTGAAGTGCACAATTAGATCCAGCCTAGGATAGGCTTTATGTAATTCCAGAAGCCAAGGCAGAGGCTTGAATCTCCCATATTGCGTAGTGCATGCTGTGAAGTGTGAGATCTGGGCAAGGGGACCCAGATCTACCCAAGGGGAGTGTGAAAATCAAGCATATCTAAAGGATGGCATGATGATGAGTGAAGATATGACTAAGTGTTGATGCATGAAATTGAAACAAGTGTAGGAATCAATTAAACTGAAGGAAAATGAAGCATGTGAAGAGAGTCGCCACAACGACGACTGTTGGTGTAAAAATAGGGTAACTCATGCGACACTTGGGAAAGGCAGTCTAAAACTTGAAATAACACTTTACAAGCTAAAAAAAGTTAAAACGCCAGAATTTGTTCAAAGAAACAATGGAAATAGCACTCTCAAAAGCTAAACAACAAAAAGAGATAGAAAAAGCGGCAAAAGACTAGAAAAGCAAAATTTACCCGGAAAAACGATGATGAATGCACCGAATGTTCCTTGATCTCCTCGGGAATGCTAGATCTCCAATATCGAGTGTGAAAATGAGTTCTATTAGCGTCGATTAAATATATTTGTTCAAATTAGGGTTTATGACGTGCATGCCTAAAATAAAGGAAAAAGCGACACTTGGCAATAGTTTATAAAATAACTCAAGTGCCTCCTTCGGTTACTAAAAATAGATCCCTATTTTTTAAGGATGATTTTTTACTTTTTCCTTTTTTTGTACAAGCTTCCATGCATCGCCTAGGAATATTATAAAATTCTGGGAAGGACCAGGCAACTCTTTGGTTCATGCACTAAGCAGTTTCTTAGCATAGTGGGTTCTGCACAATTTCTAGGTTGAGTGGCTATGAGTTGCCTCTCATGTCTACACAATCTCCCATCTAAAGGCTAGCTGCTATTCAATACTACGCATTTCCTAAGATCAAGGTTCACTGGCAGTCAGGATTGCGTAATTCCCAAGGGGAAGACCAGTTTCCTTCAAGAATTGCGCAGTTCTCTAAGGTAAGCCTGAAACTGTTAAGGGACCAAGTCATGAAATCGGTGTTATAGCTCCAAATATCACCCTTGGTATTTGTGATGCTTGGTTTATGGCCTAGGGCAACCCCTCCTTCCAAACTTTTTCCAAATATTTTAAAAACAGTATTTTACTTCCTGTACGCTACTTTGCCCTGTGATAAAATCATGTGCACATGGGTTAGTCTATCCCCAATCCGCGTATATGTGTTAAAACACTTAAAAATATTAAATTTCCTTAATTATGGGCGGGGATCACGGGTTTTACTTGTTGATTACCTCCTAGTGCCCATGGCCCAATTGTTCCCAACTGTTTCCCAATTAAAAAACTAATTTGGGAGAAGTATAAAAAAACTTCAATGGGAAGGCCTTAAGGAGGAGAGAAATGATAGAATTACTATACTGAGATTATCCCCTGATCAAGTCTGAAGTGTCCCTGTGCTTCAAGCACTTCCCCAAGTTCAGGAAACCCTTGTTTCCTTGAGTGTTGATATTCTCTCACTTGCTTGAGATATCATGGTATTGCTTATGGAAGGAGGTTGTTGAAGACTGGGACTGGACGGACCTGGAGGACGGTTCCGCTTGGAGTCAGAAGAGGAAGAATCAGGTGAACTCTTTCCATGTTTATTATAGTTTTCTACAATAAAAGGAAATTTTGCCTTGTTCCTAAGATCAACTTTGTTTATGCATCAGATGTTATTGTTATGGTTTATGTATGAGTGACTATTTTGATGTATACTAACCATTTACTTATATGATATATAGTTTATTTCACTAAAATGCTTTATCTATATGCTGTTATGTGTATTCGAATTGGTTGATTTGCAGATTCAAAGATCATCAGGAGTTGCAGAGGGTTTTAACCTTGGCTGGAACTACCCAAACGAAGGACATCCGAGTATGTTCATCCTCGCATAGTTAGTTTATTTAAGCATTGTCACACAGAATGAGTTATATTTGCGGACAAATCCAACCTTCCTAGGAGTCTAAGACTCTCTAATGACAAACAAACCAAACAAGAGCTATCCTTCTCTAGATACACATCATTCTATGAGAATTCAAATGTTTTCGATCTTACCTTAGGTCCCACGCTTGTTGTAGCAGTCCAGCCTTGCTGATCCAGATGAGCTCCTCCTTCACTTTCAGACCTGCATACACTGACAAAGCAAACGATTACATAGCATCTGACTATTCATCATAAAATAAAGCATATCTATCATATTGACCAAGGAATACAT